>JAWNNP010002896.1:0-10080 GCA_035044805.1 Leucophenga maculata | reverse complement strand
AAGTACAGTGCAGTTAGTGTGCGTAACATCACTAAAGAAAAGTAAATCGAGGCGTGCGTAATATCGCTTAATGATTTAAAATGGTTTCATTGTACAACATAGACAAACCAATTATGATACGTGCCGAGTTTTGATAAGCAGTCTGTTGGTGCATCAAGATCTGTGGACAGTGGTGTCCGGCGAACACGTAAAACCCGAAAATGTACAAAGTGCTGAATATTAGGCATGGAAAAGCCAAAATGATAAGGCAGTGTTATTCTTGTCCAGAAGTCCAGCTCAAATATCTAACGTAAAAAACTAAGGCATTGCCGGCGATATATGGAATTCGTTGAAAGTGTTGCATCAGCCATCAGGACCGGCTCGCAAGGTTTCATTATTCAAACAGCTCTTGAATACGTGAATGAAATAAAGTGACAATGTAATGAAGCATGTGAATGAGTTTGCAAATATTGATATATGATAGCAACAGCGGCAGCGGCAAAGACGCTAGTGAGCGTAAGAGAAACGATCGAAATAAAGACAACAACAAAAAGGAGAGATATAATCGTTCGTTTGCTGTTATTGCGTCGAACCATAGCTTGTGTAGCGACGATTGGTTAATCGACAGCGGCGCAACGTCACATATGTGTGCGCGCAGGGATATGTTCGATGTGTTCGAACAATACAAAGAAAAAATTTAGTTAGCTGGAAACGACGGAGTGCGGCCTAGGTACAGTGGTATTGAACTGCGCATGTGGGTACAAAATATCATATATTTCTGTGTGAGATAAAAACGTCTGAAAGACTGTACTTCAGTAAGGAAAAAAACGAGCTAATGAAATGGCATGAGCGTTATGGTCATTTAAATATACAGTTCTTGCGTGAACTAAAAAGCAAGAATATGGTTTGTGATTTGACATTTGAGTCTGCAGCTGAGGATATAAAGTGTATATCGTGTATGAAAAATTAATGTCACGTGATGCCATTTGAGAAATCCGAAAATCGAGCCAAAGATATTTTAGAGCTATTGCACAGTGACGTGTGTGGGCCCCAGAACAAAATTTCAAACGGTGGGAGTAAGTATTTCCTCACCATCATCAACGATAAGAGTCGTTATGTACATGTATGTTTTCAAAAATGGCGTTGCGGAGAGATTCAACAGAGCCCTAACGGAAATTGGAAGAGCTATGTTGACCTGAGTGAATCTTTTTGTGCAGTATATTTAAGAAAAAGATCACCAACAAAGGCAGTACCCACTACCTACCCACTAACTACACCATATGAAGTATGGACTCGAAATAAGCCGATCGTAAAACATTTGAGATTTTTCGGATCATTTGCTATTGCACAAGACAAGCGTCGCAAGAAAAAATTCCAAGAGAAAGGTAAAGAGTTCATAATAGTAGGCTATGCTGAAGCGTCTAAAGCATATCGCGCATCAACAATAGTGAGGCAGGCGACAGTGTTGAGATCGAGTCAGATGAAGAAAAGCTAGTTGCAGCGATGAAAGCGATAAAGAGTCAACCGATAAGAGTTTAGTTGAAAATGTGGCGGTACAAATTGGATCAGGCAGACCGAAGTTAATTAAGACGGGATTAAGAGGTGTTGAGATCGAGTCAGATGAAGAAATAGCTAGTAGCAGCGATGAAAGCGATAATGAGTCAACAGATGAGAGTTCAGTTGAAAATGTGGCAGTAAAAATTGGACCAGGCAAACTGAAGTTAATTAAGACGGGATAAAGAGGTCGACCACATAAACAATACAACATGTTGAATATGATGTGTTCAAGCAACATAAAAATTCCAGTTACGGTGAACGAGGCGATGTCAGGCCAAGAGGCGCATGAATGGCACTGCGCGATGCAGAAGCAGTACAACGCTTTACTTAAAAATAAGACGTGGCAATCAGTAAAGCTACCTGCGGGACACAAGTCCATTGGCTGCAAGTGGGTATATAAGGCGCGGTTGGTGGCCAAAGGATGTAGTCAAAAATATGGCATTGATTACGAAGAAACCTATTCTCCAGTGGTATGACATGAAACGATTTGCATGATATTAGCTATAACGGCTGAGTACGAGCTACACGTTCATCAGCTTGTCGTGTCAACGTCATATTTGAATGGAGATCTCGAGGAGGAAGTTTACATGAAGCAGCCGGAGCTTTTTGATAGCTCGGGATGCGTACTGCAGCTAAAGAAATCGCTTTACGGACTAAAACAGTCAGGTCGGGTCTGGAATACGAAGCTGGACGGCGTTCTTAAGAAGATTGGATACAGACCATGTGAAAGCGAACCTTGCCTATACACGAAGACCACGCATAAGAAGGCGATCAACGTTATAGCAGTTTCCGTTGATGATATACTGATGGCTTGCAATGATTTAGGTGAGATGGTAAAAGCTAAACAAGCAATTTCTTCTCAATTTCAGGTTGTCGACAAAGGACTAGTTGCTAACTTTTTGGGTCTCGAAATCGAGCGTTAGGACGAAACTGGTGCGTTACTTGCGGGCCAGAAAAAACATATTCTGGGCTTGCTCGATGAGCTCGGCACAACAACAACGCCATTGGAAGTAAATTTCCAGGTCAACTGCGAAAGTGCTGTGTGCACAATGGTCGACGTAACTGAATATCAGTCTGTTATTGGTTTCCTGATGTATATTGCATTGTCAACACTTCCAGACATAATGCATTCAGTGTGCAAGTTGGCGCTTAGGAATTCGAAACCTCACTGCGAGCATTTGGCAGCGGCAAAACAGGTGCTAAGGTATTTTCACACAACGGCAGATTTGAAGCTACAATATAAGACATCTGTGGCTATGCAGACGAAGATTGGGCGAGCGATGGAACTGACAGGAAGTCATTCACAGGGTACACCTTTATCTGGGGTGCATCTGCTTTTTCGTGGGCATCAAAGAAGCAGAAATCAGTCGCACTGAGCAGCACAGATTCGGAGTACATGGCACTCTCAGAAGCTACCAAGAAGGCAATATATTTCAGCAAAGTAGTAAATAAAATGAAATTGTCTTTTAAGCTTAATTCTGTTCGTATATATGGTGACAATTTAAGCGCTATGAATTTAGTAAGGAATCCAGTTTATCATGCCCGGAGCAAAAACACTGATGTTAGGTATCACCATATTAGAAATTGTTTTGAACAGAAATTAATTGATTTAAAGTACTGCACAACAAAAGAAATGGTAGCAGACATTTTAACAACGAATTTGTCAAAGATAAATCATAAAACAAATATACTGAGGGGCTAGGCCTAAAATTTTAAATATAATACATTGTAGTATATTATAAGGATTGAGGAGGAGTGTTCATATAGCAATCCTTATTGCTCCATTTCTCGCTGTATAGCTAGCATGTAAGGAAACAATGAAAACAATAAAACAGTCGTTCGTAAGAAAATAAATCAAACGGTTCGCATTTTACTCTCATCGCGCATATCGCAATTTCCACTGCACCAATACAAACTCTGCCAACAAAAACGTAATCGGTTTGGAGACTAATAAAATGAGCATATCAAATAACAAAATTTTTATGAAGAGATTAATAATTCGGCTACCAAATGTCAACGTAGAGACATATAGTTCTATCGGCAACCTACTCAGTATCAATAAAGCAATGTTGCAGACAAAACGTAATGCAAAGCCGAATAAAGCAAACTCAAGTGCAAAAGCTTCTAATGCCGATAGTACACCAGCTTTGACAGTGTCAAGTCCGGCACTTCCAAACTCAACGAGGTTTTATACGTTTCTTAGCCAAATATAAGTAGTATTGAACTCGGTTCCAAATGTCTCGGAAGAAACTCTGAGAAGAATAGCATGTACAAAGAGTATAACTGCTGCAGAAAATAGGGATTCATGCCTATGCACCAGAGCTACTGCCAATAACCAAAAAGAATATTAAGAGCAAAACAAAAACTGTTAAATGTAGCAGATCTACAAATTTGGTACAAGGCCACATTGTCCACGGCTGAACAACTTAAAAATAAACAGGTCGATGTGATGAAGTTTAATATCCTTAAAATTTTCGTCTCAAGAAAATGGTACTTCTATCAGTTTCTGACCAGCGGGATAATAATTTAACATTTTTAATTGAAATTTTCGATCGCACACAAGCAGCGCTTAAACTACTTGAACAACTATGAATCTGTTTGACGATGCAGCAGGAAGACCTTCCCTGACTATATCATCAATTTACAAAGCATAAATATACAATAGAAATTAATAAAAAGTAAAAAACAAGAAAGTCATAATCCTACCTTGATCAGTGTGGGATTTTTGTTTATACAGAAATTTTCAACTAAAATAACTATAATATTTTTTCGTTCAAAAGGATAGGCAGGTTTTTATGGGTACCTCCCCTTGGGTTGCCTAGCTCATTAAACACTTCCTATCTGAAGAGGCAATACGATATATTTGATATTAAAATTTTGAAGGCTCTACTTTTTATTTATTACGTTTATAAAATCACAAAATTACTGTCTATACGGCATTTACAAATTCATAAATAAAATAATTTATAAGTAAATATGTTATACTATCATACATTAAAGAGGGATCCGTATAAACGTCCAATTTAATTTTGTTATTTCCGTTCTTCAAAACTGAAAATAAATCAAAGTCATGTCAAATTCAAATTTTGCGTCAACAGTTTGTAATACAATTCTCATTTACCACACAGCAAAACTAATAGGTGGCAACGACGGATGAAATACATGAAATAGAAAAATATCCACGAAATATTTTGAATTTTATGTGTCAATTCTTTTTAGAGTCTGCACTCCTTATTCTATCTTTTACATAGATTTTCACAAACTTTTAACGTACGGGTACAGGATACACAAACGTTAGTTTTGGCAAAACCAAAAGATTTATACTTTTCACACGCGCTCCAAATTACTTTATTTGGTTTTTTAAACGTAGTTTTCCTGTGCCATAAATGAGTTGTCTAATTTTACGATCTGAATACATATTATATGGTTGAAACATATGACAGCCCTACTGCAACGTTCATGCTCTCTTGCGCTCTTTACTATTGCTAAAGTGAGAGCAAACATATTGTTACGATCAGTCCTGGACTGAACGTGCACTGTTGGGCGCGGGTCATTGCACTGGCAAAACGGAACAAAAAGTTCAACGGTGACAGTGGCTTCGATTAGAACAAGAACAAAGCAAACGAGAGGACAACTGTAAACAGTGAAGCAGCAGCGCATCAAAGGTGGCAGAGACAAAACAGTTGGAAAACAAATACATATTCCGAATCGGCAGCGTCAGCGACGGCAGCAACTAACTGCGACAGAATTGCTGCACAATTTTTATTATAAACGGGAACGGTGTCAGACTGTTTTTTGGAGCAGGAGAGTTGAGTTGACATTTTTTTGTCCTCCTGATTGCGTACTTGAACACTTAATAGCAACATTGCACAGCGCACTTCTAGTCAGTTTTGACTCTGTTGATTGCGTGAGCACTTGTACATCTGTCGTCGCAATAATTGTTGTAAACAATTGTCATAAACAGCATCAGCTGCAGCAGCAAACCAAAGCGGCAGTATCAACTGGGTGAACGATTAATCAGTAATTGAAAGTGCAATTTACTGATTTGTTTTGTTCCTTTTTTTAATGCAAAATAAACCCCAACATCATAAGCAACCGCTCGGCTACACAAAATTTTACAACAATATTTTTGTGTACATGAAACACACATCATTTTCATTATTTTAGTTGCTAATAAACCTTATGTCATTCTTAACATATATTATACCTTAATCTTTCTGAGTACAAAGTATAAAAAAAATAATTAAACAAAAAAATTTAATTTAATTTTTTCGACAAAAATAACCCTATCCAATTTTTTTTTTTTTTTTTTGAATTCCATATCCTTTCGCGAACACTGCTTATTGTTATCTATATATATTGGCTAAATTAGACCTCAGTACAGAATTAAATTTTCTATTGGGGTCAAAACTCCGTAAAAAAAAGTGGTCTTTCGATTTCTTTGAAGCTGTGGGAAATAATAGTCTAAGGTATGGTAGTTAAAACCCCAAAAGGGTTTTGAAAAATTGTCAAAATGGCCGTCCGCCATGTTGAAATTTAATAAAAATTACAGACGATATAGTTAAATATATGGGCATTTCTCTAACGTTGAATTCCACGTTTTTACACATTCAAATTAAAAAAAAAACATATCCTAAAACATTATTTTATTTTGGCAAAAGGTAAATAGCTCTTGATTAGCTCTATAATTAATGTTTAAGTTGAGTTTTGGGCAACTGTTGGTTTACAAAATAATTCCAAAAATTCCAGACTGTCGCACGCGACAAAAAACGGAAGTCGTTTTCAAAGCGAAAAGTTCAAACACCGATTTTAGCCAAACCTGACGGAATATTTGAATGCGACAAATTTTAAAATGTTTTGCATATATCATATATGGTTGATAAATTCAAAAGCTCATAACTTTTTTTCTATTAAAGCTATTTTAACTTCTAAAATGGATTCTGAAATAATTTAATGCCCTTTAATAATATTTTAAGGTCATTAATTAATTTTTTTTTCTTTTTTTAAATCGAAAGCCCATCTATTTAACTACAAAAAACCTATAAGGACAAAATGGAGAACATAATACTTACCGAGATACAACAGTTAAATAAGCGCATGGTGCTCGCGTTTTGGCGTCTTTTTAAATATCGACCTTGCGCTCATTTAACTGTTGTAAATGAGCTTTTGAATTTATCGATGTAGCCACCAACAAAAATAGTTGGGGTAGTTCATGAATAATGCCCCATATCTTAATAATGTTTTTTATTTCATTAAAAAATATTAAGTATTTTTTTTTTATTTCACTTTTAATCACTGTCGCACGCGACATGTCGCCTGCGACATTTTGTTCCATCATACTTTTTATGTTTATTTATTTACTTTTTATCTAATTATATATGCGTAATATGATGATTATAAATGATTTTGAATATATACAATATATTTATTTTCACTTCGTTCCATTATTCGTCCAACTTATAATGTAGAGACAAATTTTCAATTTGAACATTTTTTGGCTGCGGTTGACATTTCTGTGGTACTGATCATAAGTAGTTTAATTTAATATTACATACATTAAAAAAGGCACAATAAAAAAAAAAAAAAAAATTTGTTTTGTTTTTTTAATTTTAAAATTTTGTTTCAATCTCTAAATTGTTGGTATTTTACCAACATAAAATAAGAACAACATCGATTACAATTTCTCCAAGTAAAGTAAAGTGTAACGTGTACACACTTCAAACTCCAAATTCAGGTAAAACCCAAAACTTTGAACATTTCAAATTCATTTTTTTAGAAATTTACTGCATTATCTTATCTGAAATACTCATCACCAATATTATCACGATGAGATACACTGCCGTCAAAACCCTACACCTAAAGGAGTGCATTAAAATAAAACGTATCATTTCAACAAATTGTTGATTAAGATACTTTGTTGCTGAGATGGATGAAGACTAGAAAACACCCATTACTGCTATCTAAAAATATAGTTGCCATGTTGCCACCTTGCCACGTTACTTATTAGACATCTTCATACATCACTTCTTTGTGGCTCACGAATTTTCAATTTAAATTTAAAATTTTCTTTTTTTTTATTAGTAATCGCGTAAAGTTTAAATTGAATAAGTGATACCGTCAGAATTTCGTAACCTTTCATATTTATTAATTTAGCTAAGAAGCTGTTTTTGTACAATATATTATGATATTCGGTTATTGTGGCATATTTTTTTTTAATGTTTTTATTTTCAATCTGTCTTAAATAGTAAGTAAATTTTATAAAATGTAATTATATGGCAGAGATAGATATTCTCCAGTGAGAATAACTATTTACAATACGATTTATCCTTATTTAGCTACATGTATAATTTTTAAATATTTAGGTAAAATTAAAGGAAATTTGCAATTAATTAATTTTTATAGTCTGAATGGCAAATCTAAAATCTTTTCAATCTTCTTGTATCTTCGCTATTGTCTAATAAAGATATTGCTATGTCATTGGTAATGGTTATGCAGTCTTTCAATGTACTTCTGGCTTATTTTAATTATTTCCTCTTTAACGAAAGGAATTCTTAAATCTTTATGAATTTGCTCATTAGACACGAACCATGGTGCGTTCACTATACTTCTTAGAGTTTTCGATTGATACCGTTGGAGAATTTTTATATTTGATTTACTCGCACTTCCCTACAACTGAACACCATAAGTCCAATACTATAGTTTAGTATCGTTTTATATATACGAACTTTATTCTTAAGGCTTAGTTGTGATTTATATCCAAATAACCAAAACAATTTCTTCGTTTTTTTATTAAGTTGTTGTTGTTTTGATTTTATGTTGTTTTTCCATGAGTCTACGATCGATATTTATTCCTAAATATTTTACACTTTCGCTCGTTGGAATTTGTAAACCATTTAGAATCACAGGGGGACAGTCACCTTTCCTAAGAGTGAACGTGTCCTGCACTGATTTTTCCGTATTCACATTAATACTCCACTTTTTAAGCCAATTCTCTACTTCATTAAGCTGCATCTGTAGAAGGTTGCTAGCTTCTGCAGGCAAATGTCTGAATGCTTTAATGACATTACCGCATAAGTTGCTCCCATAACATTTTTGTTATTGGCATATCTGCAGTGAAAATTGTATATAGAATTGGTCCTACAACACTTCCTTGTGGTACGCCTGCTTTGATTGAGGGAATTTGGGAAAATATTTTACTTTGTACAGCAGCCCTTGATGCCAAACCCTATCAAAAGCTTGTTGAACGTCAAGGAAAACTCCCGAGCAATACATTTTATTTTCTAGTGCATCTGTAATAGCTTTAATGATTCGATAACACTGTTCAGGTGTTCCGTAAGCGTGCCTAAACCCGAATTGATATTGGCATATGTGTATTGAATCGTTCAATGTTCAGGTATATTTTATCACACTATTTTTTTTTTTACTTTTTAATATGTCTACCATGTTTATATGCATTTTCGAGGGAAAATCAATTTTAATTGTTTTTTTTTTACTAATTTATATATGAATGAATAATTTGCGTATTTCCACTGATAAAGTTTACTAAAAATATTCCTAGCATTTCCCTGAAATTTTATTTTACGTACAAATGAAATACAAAATGAGAATTTGCGGCAAAAGCTAGAGTTGAAAAAACTACCTATTGAGTATATAATACTTATATTGCTAAAAAGAAAATTATCTATTCCGACAAAGTTCTCTTAAACAGGTTCACCATAGTCAAAGATACGATAGTTTAATTAAAAATAGTCCTATTGTTAAACCGTGCCTTTTTTCTGTCAAATATAACATAATTACAGTTGGTCGATGATCGAAGTTAGGTTGGAACTTTATGGTGAGTGTGGCACATTGTGTTCATCACGCGTTTGTCCATTTCCAGGGCTCGTTCCTGAGATGCATTCAACTAAATATTAGTTCAAACATTTTTTTGGGTCAAAATTTTGAATTTTTTTTTTTTTAATATTAAATTAAACTACGTATGTATATTTAACTATATCGTCTGTAACTTTCATTCAAATACGTCTACCGTTCTCGAAATCTGGAGTTTTTTTTAATACCGTTCCACTTATTATCAAAAAGCCGTAGCGGCCAACATTTTAAAAATTTTATGAAATCCTTTAAGGGTTTTAACTACCATACCTAAGTCTATGGGAGATTGGGATTCGTTTGCTCAAGTGCACATTGTGTGGAAAATTGTTGACTGCCATTCACCTGGGAATGGCCAACAAAAATTCTTGTGTCAAACGGTCCAAGCAACTCACACGTCCGTTAGGACACGTATCTCCTGGGTAGCCTCTGAACATCCGTTCAGAGGTGAGCTAACGTGAGAAGGCGAAGGGGCCCCCTCTCCTTTAAAAAGGGGTTGGTGCACTGGGCTTGGGACTCGCCACTTTAAAAAAAAACCCCCCAATGAAAACGAAAAGAAAGCCTCGGAAGGACCCTCTTTGATGACGACCCCGGAACACGATACAAGGATCATGATTTGAGGATATGCACCTAGAATGTCCGCACCCTTAATTGGGATGGTGCAAATATCCAGCTGGT
>JAWNNP010002894.1:0-76864 GCA_035044805.1 Leucophenga maculata | reverse complement strand
AATAGGCAGCAAATTGATAGCAGCGACGAAATGCAGCAGCCACGATAGATAGCAGAGACGATAGGTAGAAACGATGATAGGCAGCAGTGACGATGCGCAGCAGCGACGAAATGCAGTGACGACGAAATACAGTAGCCACGATAGGCAGCAGCGACGATACGCAGCAGCAATAATAGATAGCAACGACGTTAGGTGACAGCGTCAGTAGACGACAACGACAATAATTAAACGCGGCAATATAACTGCAAGTTGTACCAATGCGACGAAAAAAGTATTAACAGTTATTCGTCAATTTTTATGTTAACTTTGCAGCAATGAACAACCGAATAACTTTAATAATTTGTACAATTATTATGCGCGTAATTAATTATTTGCTATGATAATGTACGAAATTATCATTCGAAATTACGATAAAACTTTACACAGCCCCACGTTGGGCGCCAAAATGTTGATACGAAGAGGAGCGTTTTCCACTTCGAGCAAGAGACAATAGTCGCGGGGTGGTGTAAAGATTGACCGAACCTTTTGAGTAGTTGAAATGTACTGATTTATTAAATTCATATAAAACTTAAACTAGCCTAGCATCGCAGTAGCGAATGCGACACAAAGTAATAATGCAAAAGAGAGAAATGTTCAAGAATGCAACAACAATGATATAGAGTTAATATGAAGTTACCGTATTAGAAATTATACATTGGAAAGCAATATTCATTTTACATTAATCTACAAGTTTTCATGGTTTAGAATTGCGAATGCTGAATATGCGCTCCAACACTGAGCTTGCCGGAACTTCTTCGGGTGGAAATAATGAGTCTATTACCTTATGCAATGCTATATGATGCTTTAAATTATTCTACTCCGGTTTGCAAATCTTACGTGGCAATGACCGTAAAAACTTAGCTTCGGAGCGTTGTTAAAACTGTCATTAGTCATTTCCAGATGACTCATGGCGACCATCTGTACGAAGAAGCAGTGATGCTCTTTGTTTTTAAGTTCTATTTAAGTTATGTTTCTTTAACAAATGTATGCTGAGGGTGTACTAGCTTTTTATGATATATATTATCATGATATATCATTGGAACAGCCTCGAATCTTTTACAACAATAACAACTAAGTTAAAATTAACTTTTTCTTACAGCAAATAACTAGCACGCCTATTTGGAACGTACGTTTGGGTGGACATGCTGGCGAACAAAAGATTGTGGCTGTTGCTGCTAAAAATCCAATTGAGCATGTGCATTCTCAAGGTCGCGTGTTGGGCGATCGTTCGGTGCTCTACAAATACATCAATCCCAATCTTGTGGCTGTGGTAACACAAGCTAACGATCCAATACATAAATGTAAGTAAAAGCTTGCATAGAACGTTCTAAACTTATTTTCAATTAATAATTTTGCCTATCTAATAGACGTGTTAAATCTTCATCTGGTCGATGTGGTATCTGGTTCGGTGATCTTTTCAATGACGCATCGCAAAGTGCGCCCACCATTGCACATTGTACACTCGGAGAATTGGCTGGCGTACAGCTATTTTAATGACAAAGTGCGACGCACTGAAATTAGTAAGTTTTTACTGTTGATTTACTCTTAATTGCTTAATTGATTTGCTTGCTATTCATTAAACAGCAACTATTGAATTGTACGAGGGCAAAACGCAAGCAAATAACAGCGTCTGGAGCTCATTGAATGCACCACCAATGCCGCTAATCGAACGTCAGTCGTATATATTACCGACAATTGTCGAATCGTTACGCGAGACCATCACTGAGCGTGGCATAACGAATAAGCATGTGCTGAGTAAGTTCATAATTTATCGTAAATTTATTTTATACTAATTCATATTTATTTTTATAGTTGGTACTAGCAGCGGTGCCATTATTGAAATGCCTTGGGCGCTGCTTGATCCGCGGCGCCCGGTCGCTTCAACGACGCAGGGTCGGGAGGAAGCTGCAATACCTTATATTCCAGAGCTGCCATTGTCTACGGAGAGTTTTATTAATTATAATCAGACAATTGCACGTTTAAGCAATATCTACACAGCACCTAGCGGCTTAGAGAGTACCTGTCTGGTGGTCGCCACCGGCCTTGATATGTTCGTAACACGCGTTGCGCCCTCAAAGACTTTCGATCTGTTGAAGGAGGACTTTGACTATATACTCATTTCCATAGTGCTGGTTGCGTTGACATCGGGTTCGCTGGTCGTAAAGCATTTAGCATCACGTAAAGCACTGAAGCAAGCATGGAAGTAAAATGTCCATTGCTCGACGTGAAACGGTGCACAATTGTTTCATGTTACATTCTACGCGACCAAATAAAGAGTAGCTGCATTAACTATAAATGTTATTAAATGAATTAAAGTAATTCTTTTTTTTAAGCCAGAGCGTTTAGTAAATTTAAATTTATACATAATTAGAAATATGTATATTTGCGCGGTTCCACGAGGCACGGTTTATGTGTTTGTATGCTGTTTACATTAATTGATGATAATTTTTAATCTAAAGTAATTGTAAATTAATAAAAACAAGATTTTTATGTGGTTAAGCGAAAGTGAAAAAGCGAGTTATTTATCAGTAAAGCTTAAGTAAATTCAGTTGTGTTTTTTAATGTTTATTTCGAATTGAAATGTCTGAAATTCCGACGCTTAACAGAGGATATTCGTCCTTAAAAACATAATTGATTTTATGTTAATTTTGTTTAGCTGGTGCATAAACACTTATAAACATTCTCATTCTTCATTTGTTGGCGTTTGTAATACTTAGATGGCCTTCATCCGTCGTTTAATCATGGCCGGATTTAGGAAGGCGTACCAGCTGCTGTAGTCTTGTGCGCGCGAATCACGTGACCAGCCCAGTGCAGCCGCTGGAATTTTAAGCGCTGGACTTTGACAACCTCATCGAATAGTTCATACAGCTGACTATACGCTACCTAAACTCGTCGTCGACTTTAATAGAACAAAAATCCTGCGAAGAATCTTCCTCTCAAAAACTTACAACACCATTTCGTCTTAACTTCATCACAGTTTATGCCTCTGCGTTATACAGTAGGAGCTGGTATATCAGTGTTTTGTAGATCTTGATTTTTAGGCCCTGT
Organism: Leucophenga maculata; assembly: GCA_035044805.1. Lineage (NCBI taxonomy): Eukaryota > Metazoa > Arthropoda > Insecta > Diptera > Drosophilidae > Leucophenga > Leucophenga maculata. The sequence continues at coordinate 73,777 of JAWNNP010002894.1, read as the reverse complement.
ACCGAAGGTACAAGAGCCTATTGGGTTTGTGCAAATGTATGTAACAGGTAGAAATAATGGTCGGAGACCCCCCAAAGTTACCCCCATTATGGTCAGGAGTGATAGAGGAGTCGATATAGCCATGTCCGTCTGTCCGTCTGTCCGTCCGTCCGTCCGTCCGTCCGTATGAACGAAAGGATCTCGGAAACGGTAATAGATAGAGACTTCGTGTTTTTTGCATTCGTCTAGGACTGCTCCGGAATTTCACAAGTTTATTTTGAAATTTTGCCCCTCCCCCCCCTTCCCCATAAAATCACCCCCAAGGAGAAATATTTCTTCGGCACAAGAAAAATTGAGTATGCCAGTATAAAGTTAACGTCCCTCTTAGTCAAAATCCAAAAAGTTCATCAAAATCGGATAATAAATAACGATTTTATAACCAATTGAAGTTGAATGACCCCCCTTTCCTTTTCATTCATATTCGAGCAGTGAGAAGTGGTCATGTGTTTGGTCATATGCTCGGGAAACGTTTAATGTGTTTGTTAGGAGACCTGAACTGGTACAGGGCCTCTTACAGTCGGTTACGCCTGACTGTATTTTCTTACTTGTTTTTGTCTTGCGACAGAGGGTTTTACTTCTAATTTCCTTGTTCAGCCCAGAATAGTATATATTTCCAAGCGTGATTCTTCGCCTGATCTCCAAGATGACATCCTCAAACTCACGTTTTTCTTCTCTCTACGTTTCTCTCGATACCTCTAACAGCTCGCGTTGCTCCCGACTGTAGAGTTCGCTGATGGGAGTCGTTCTCTATGCAGTAGCATTGCGACACTCGTCGTCGAACTAAGAATTATTCATCGGTTTTGTGTAACCAAAGACCTCCTTGAGACTCCTATCCATGGAGCGAATGATATGTTTCCACTGCTCACATATATCTTGAGAAGACGGCTTCTGATTGTAGCTTGCCGGCGTCTTAATGATGCCTTCCTGTAAGCCATCTACAACCAAAGCCAGCAATACTTTAGTTAAAATGATATCAGCGTATATTCATTTTATATATAAAGATCTCTCATTATTTGTAACAAAGGTTTATTGTTTTGGTCTTGTGATATTGCGGTGTTCAGAACTAAAGAGGATTGATGGGCAGATTGAAGTCTTTAATATTAATATCAAATGTTTTATTGGGCTATAGCCTTTGGGATTAAATGCGATGACTTACCCACTTCCATCCAACATTTAGGTCCATATATGTTTGTGCTTCTATTGACGGCCTCTCCACACACATACATGTAGAATGTTCACCTGTTTAGTTCGGATCGTTATAATTTTTGAAGTTGACTGTTTTTTTGGTTTGCACTTGTTTTTCCATTACATTTTTGTTCGAAGTGCTTGAATCAGTTATAATACACAAGCAGTTAAAGCTTTATGTAATCAAGCAACAAAGTTCCAAATGAAATATGTATATGTTTTTATTATTTTTTTTTTTTATTATTATTATTATCATTATTATCTTCAAAACTTCCATAATCTGAAATCGATTAAATAAAATCAATGGATTCGAAGCGTTCATAACCCTTGTTTTTGTGGTTTCTGTGGAAAAAGTCGACTTACGGTTGGTGGTGTGCAAAATGTTTATTTTGCTTAAAATCAATGTAATACGTGTTCTAAATTGTGAATCCACTAATGCTGCAAATATGTTCAATTCATTTGAAATTTCACGGATGTTTAGCTAATATTTTCAAAAATCCTAATTCGCCAAATGTCTATATTTTAGGGTTTATTCAACTAACGGTAATTTTTTGAATCGTTTTACCGTCGCCCGTTAGCCGATGTACATCATATTTTTTTTCTCTTTAAAAGATCTTTGTAAAGGATTTCTTTATCGTTTTTTGTTTGCATAAAGTCGTCATGTTTACGTCTCAACTTTTCTGGTAGCGAGTTTCGACGACATTCATATCTTGATGGAAACGTTCACCATGTTCTTCACTGAAGTGTCCTAGGTTGTTGGAACTTGTCATTCTGGGTTTGTGTATGAAAAATTTTACTGATGTTAGTTTTGATCGAAACGTCAAGCTTTATCGTCTATAAGTCTATACCAATTTTTAAATCAATAGTTCAAATATTGAAAGACATAGTTTTAACTAATCGGTTAGTCGAGCAGATCAACAAAATAAACTTAATAAGGTGTTCAATTCTTCATTCAAATTATTGCAGACATGGTGACAAAAATATTGTCTGGTGCAGACGTTAAGCTAACTCATAAATTGGAAAGCTAAAAGATAATATATTAGAAATATAATATAAAAGAGAAACAGTCGTGCGGTGCTGCTTCATTACATTTTCTATAACTACATGGCAGCTCTCAAACAATTGCGAGAGGTTGCCATGCTAGTGTCGCACAACATGCAATCAGCTGTTTTCAGCTGCCATTAGAAGTGCCGAGTTTAAACACCGCAATCATGTCGCTGCGTGTTTTTAGCGTAAATCTATTAAAAACTAACAAGAGCCTGCTACAAAAAGCATGTAGCATCAATGGCGCAACTGTTCCGAAAGCGGTGAGTAAAGTTGAAGCGCTCAAATCATACATTTACAGCATATATTGTGATTTTGATTTATGTTTGCATAACCGCAAATTGTGTGCTTATTCTACAGCAATACAGCGGCGAGGTTACCGTGCAGGCAACGCCGGCTGCTGTCCAAAAGCAAAAAGTCAGCAAAGCAATGAAATCCTATTTGGAGCGCGCGCAGCAACATGACGAGTTTATGAAGACACAGCAGCTGGAATTTCAGATTGGCAAGCGGCATTTAGCTAATATGATGGGCGAAGATCCGGAAAATTTCACGCAAGCAGATATAGATGTAAGTAATTTATAAACTACATACAATGTGTAATGTGTGTATATAAAAACTGTTTATCTTTGATTATAGAACGCAATCGAATATCTGTTTCCCTCGGGTCTTTTTGACAAACGCGCGCGCCCAGCAATGAAAAGCCCCGAGGAAGTATTTCCTGTACGCAAAGCCGCTGAATTTGATGCAACCGGCAGACCGTTTCACACAATGTTTTATACAGGCAAACCAAATTTTTTTAAATTGTTGCATGTGAGTATTGTTTCGGGTAATGAAAATCTTTGCAACTTACGAAAATCTGTACGTTTTGCAGGATATTGTCGAGGAAACCAACAAGTTATGCGATTTAGAGGAGCGTATGCTACGCCGGGGCAACAAGCCGGATCCTAATCTAAAAGTGTATGTTTAAAAAGAAATTTATGCTCTTTACATACATATTTATGTATTTATGTTCGAATCATTAATCCGAAAAAAATATAAGTACATACATAGCATATGTGCATTCGAATATGTGCGACGCTATATGATGTGCAACGCTATATAAGATTAGCGGTAACCGTGTCTTACAAAAAAAGGCCTAAAACTATATACATTTGTATATGTACTTGCTCATTTCGATAAGATGTGTTTATTTAGACATGATAAGTTTGTCCGTTCTTAATGACAATCTCGGAGACAATATAATTTTAAGAAGATGATGTCCTCAATATTTAAACCGAGCCAAAGTTGGTGTGTAGAAACTCCATCGGACAATACTTTTTCATTCGAACAATATTCAAACTCGATTTGTATTAACTTTTTCCTCTTCAGTGCGATACCAATTGTCATATTCATTTCTTATTGGAAACGCTCCGTCAGTTGGTGTCTTTAACCCATTCACAGCCTTCCATGGTGTAAGAGCATCAAATCCTCTAAATTGAAGGTTAAAGCAATTGCACTTTAGATGTATTCAAATTGTTCAAGAGTGTTCTTTGTCAATAATAGCTCTTCAATTATTTAATAAGCAAGATTCCAGTAAGACAACGTTTCTAGTTTAAAGCTATATTGCCGTTCTGTGTATTGAATTGCCTTTACATGAACCAAGCTGATGCAATAGGTTTCTTGAATTGTCACATGCACATTGCGGTCTTGTTTCCTTTAATTTTTTCACCATATTATTCTGTAAGACATAACTATCAAATAATCGTAAAAAAATCGATAGTCGAACCAAAAAGTAAAACCTCGATACTGTCGATAGTGCCTGAATAGATTTACATCTCTATCACAAATATGTTTTAAAGATTGAGGTTTATTTTTATTACTAGAATTTTGCATTCAAGTCGAGTCAATATAGACATGCCTATGGCTTTACTTGGTGACTATAAGAGATAGTGTTTACAAATCACCTATACCTTCTTCAGATAACTAGTATTCAATGAAATTTTGGTGTAATTGGTGAATTTAGCTAGAAACACCAAATTTATTGTCTAGACTATGAGTAAAAGTTTGTCACAAGAACTAATCTGTATACAATATATGGGCTATATAATCTGCTGGTGACGATCTGACTTAGCTACTAGCGTTGAATTAAAAAAAATATCTATATTTTCTTATAATTTTGGATAAAATGGTTTTACATTTATATGACATTTTATCCGACTTTAATCAGTAACATATTTTTTTCCTTTAAAAAGGAAATACATACAAATTTTGCAATTAAATCTTAAATTGATATTAATTTTATATTTTTAATATTTTTTTAAATAATTTTTATTCATTTTATTATTAACAGCGATATGGCCGGATTTCAATTGCTACCTAAAGATCAACTGCAACAACATTTGGTGGAGACCATTGCCGATATTGAGTATTTAAATTTTACAAACGCCATGGAACGCTTGATTGCGCAGCCCTATTCGTATAAATGCAAACAATTTATCGATAAGTTCACAAAACCTTTGATGGATCAGACCAAGCAGCTAGATGTGCCTAAGCCCAAAATCGATGAAGAGGGTCGACAGTATATTACTACATATGGTAAAGTTGATCGAGTTAACAATAAAGACTGAACTAATTTATGTTTTTGTTGTACGCTTTTAGAATGCTTGCGAAAAACTGCGCGCGGTGATGTAACTGTACGTATGCCGGGAACAGGCAAGATAACTATCAATGGCCAGAATATTATGTACTTCGATGATATACAATGCCGTGAACAGGTAAGTTATGCACAAAATGATTATCGTTGTATAATATCGTGAATACTTCTTCCGATTTGGTTATTCGATTTCGAGATATCTGTGAAGATATTGGTAGAGTTTGTTCTTATCCACAGCTTTAGAGAAGACTGTATTCGGAAGTTTCTTTTAGGGAAGTCTATTAGGGTAGATTTCTAGTAACATTGAGTATCGTTTAATGGCTGAAACTTTAGTGCTTACACGTCTTACACTTTTCTATCAGGTTTAATAATGGTCGATAAAGAATGGTATTTAGTGTTTCTGTTGGGATGTAGATATAATTAAATTAGTGTGACGCCAGTTGAAATGCTGGGCAGTGGTATAATTGGCATTGCTAGATTCAATCGCAAGGTTGGATTCATATAGTATCCAACCTTGCTTATCAACCAGAACGTAACTATGACAGATCAAAAGTGGTGTTTCCAGAAAATTTACGTTTTGCTTTATATATGGGAGAAGGGTGTCCATACAATAGTAATTCCTTTTTCCTAATATGTACTGTGTGCCACAGAAACATGGTGAATAAGTTTAAACACGATATGTGGTGCATACAACGACTTTTGTCTCTCTTCGCTACATGTGGTACTAATTAGTGATTTGAGAACATTGTTTATACTTAACATTTAAGGTAGGTTTATTAGTAGAATGAATGAAGTTTCTTTTCTTTATGCATCCACTCGTAGACTATCTTAGTGATTGACCATCGCCATTTACAACGAACCGCAGATTTAATTAATTCAATAGTTGAATATGTTGGCGGAATATTTAAGAGATAAAATTGAAACATATATAAAATTCCATTTTATTGTACATCGAATTTAATTTAATTTAGTCTGAAATTGAATTATCAGTTTGTCCGAAAGTCTATAACGCATTACCCTATAGAGTAATGCGTTATATATTATTTATTAGCTCGACGAGACAAATTGATCTAGCTATGTCCCTTCGCTGTCTGGTAGTTTCCTGGACGTTTGATGAACTGAAATTTAAAATGCCACCTCCATTTTTAAGGGTAAGATATCATCTTATAGACGGCCGCTTAACATATATATTAATGAGTATGATACCCCCACTTTTAGGTGTCGCTCCCATACAAACCCATCACTAGCTTGTGCGTTCTTATATATAAATCTTTTTTTGTGACGGGCAATATCAAATTGAAACTTGATATAGAATCTTTTATGAACGAATGGTTCACATAAATGACTAGGGTTGAGTACCGTCCACCTTTTAGGGTAGACACCAAACAAACTTTAGAACTGCTATGTTGACTATTTCAAATTTGTGAATGTACAAAAGTTTTGTTTTGACCGAAGTTAATTTTTTTTCTTGTTTTTGATTCCATATCTTCAATATCACCGGACGAATGATTGCCAGCTAGGAAATTAGCTACTTCAGAGTAAATCCGTCTATATGAGTAGAGATCGGCATAGGAAGAGTCAATTAAGTTGCAAACTTCTTTCGGATTTCCAACAAAGGCTTTAAAAAAACACTTTTTTGCAGTAAATCCTAGTGAGCAGAACCGACTTCTACAATTCTAGTGACTCCTTTAATTGAATGTATTTTCCTATGAGCTTTGAAGTATGCTTCTAGCTACAGCTTCACACTGCGGTAATGTTAAGAGGAGACTGTTCCTCATGGTTAGTGAATCTGATAGTGGTCTGTTAAAATTATTGTCAGTATTCTTAATTGGGTCCCAGTTACCTAGAGTATGATTTTTGATCTGGCCAGGTAACAACCGCTTAGGAATATCTGTTTTTTTTATTGAGTTTGTCTCTATACAGATTATTTCTGATGACGTACATCTTCCAATGCTACAAAATGGCTCAGAACATATCATTGGCAATGCCGCTCTTTTTCTGTAAAGTTTTTCAGTTTGCTCCTTTCCTAGAATGTTCTTGTGTATCGGCAGCCACAACAGAGAAACATTGTTATGTTTTCCGATTACTCACAGCCTCTTGTTTAATTTTGGACTTGACAAAGTTAAGTTGATCAAAATAATAGATGAAATTGTTTTAAATCTAAAATTGCTTCAAACGCAGTCATGCAAATACATGTTAACCTCTAGAGGTGTTTAATTTCCTAGTGTGGCTTCTTTCGCTCATGTAACTATATTATATAGTACCTGGTTAAATTACTATGTTATACAACCAGAGCATGGTTTTTGGATTGCTTCTCTTTTTTTTACTTAGTCTTCTGAGGAGGCCATCAACCACTAGGCTCCATAGGAGAGGCGAGATAACTTCTCTACTAGTCAGTCGTTGACTCTTTGTATGGTAATGTTGATGACATTCGTACTTTCTTTCGCCATTATATGCGAGTGCTAAATTGCTTGTCATAAACATTTGCAGACTGTGGAGTAATTGTTTTGCTCCATTCTGTAATAGTGTTGAAAATATTCCTTATACATACTCCTGAAAGTTTTAATGGTTCAAAATAAGAAGCCGCTGAGTCTGCTTGTATGTACGACATCTACGTGTTTTATGGGAAATAGTTTTCAGGGGCAACTTTGTTAAATGTTCCTTATTTTTGATAAAGGATGTTTCTGGTCTGGTCTTCAAATGTATAAATATTTCCATCATTTAAATCACCTTGCGTTATATTACCATAGGAAACTTCTACCATTGGAAACTTCAGTGGATGCTTCAAACCCGTTTTTCTACTTTAGGTTTTCCTTTTTTCACTGGTTGAATTCCATAAATCTATTCTAAGTGAACGCCTAAAACGGATCATAGAATCGTATGCACTTTAAACATTATTTACGATAGTCAATAAAATATTTAAAAAATATATTTTAATATGTAATATTATACAATCTTAATATACCTGCCCTAGCAACAAACTTCATCCATACACAGCCTATAGCGCCACAAACGATTGCATTCGCTTAAACATTTTCAAATATTTTTCTGCTTAATTATACAAAGAATATGGTACATATCGATAATGAATACATTTATGATAATCGTAGGTAATACGCTAAATAATTTCATATATAAAATCTTGCTTTTAAAAAGCGAATTGCACTACTACAGAAAATGTTCATTAATTTTTATATACTCTTCACATGGTACGCAATTTTTAAAGAATTTTGTTTGTCTCCTGTCTATAGCGATGGAAAGTAGTTACACAGATTTTGAAATATAGATCAGAAGTTTTTTATGCAATTGCTTTGTAGTTGTAACACCACTCAAAGCTATAGCTTCCATAAAATTCAACCGCTCAATATTTGACTTTTCTAAAAGTTTATTCATTTTATTCCTTGATTTTTAAACTGGACCAACACGTCTTTTAGACATATTTAGACTCCCAACACAGACATCTTTTAATAGTCTTCTGTAAATCTATATTATTTCTTGATACTCGGTATGAAAATTTCAAATGCGATACGCCCACTTTTGGAGTATAACAACTTTTATATATATTTGAATATATAATTTGTAGCTAAATTCATACCAAGTTGTATTGGAAAAATATCGGAAATATATCAGATATATATGGGAAATATAAAATTACATCGCTTCCCTATAGCATTACGCTCCTTGTTATCGTCTAGTTGTGAAGAGTATTAAAACTTCGATTTCACCGAAGATTCCAACTTTTTTTCTCTTCTACTTTTGTCGTAATTCTATTCGAAATTCTCTCAATATAAGTATTTCCCTACTAAAATTTAAATACTGTTAAGATAATTACATATTTTATGTTTTTTTTTTGATTTGTCTAAGTAAAAATTAACTACAAAACTAAATACGATAGTATTTCAGCCAAAAGATATACAATAGATATCCTAAAACAAGTTCCTACAACTTATGCCAATCGTTCGGATAATTTTTATATACGATATATGTGTAACATTATTTTCTCAAATTATTCTTCTGCTGGTTCGAGATGACAATTAATAGCTTATCGATAACTTTACTCGCTTGCTGTTGTTGTGAAATGAGTGCCTGCTTCAGCTCCTGTATCTCCTGGGTCAGATACTCAATACGATCGGCATTCTCATCGATTTTGGTGCTGATTGCGGCAATGTGTGTTGGCTCCAAATCATCGCCCGGCACCACATATGATGTTTGTCCAGTGGTGTTGTTGTATTTATTCTTATATGATAAATAATTTTCCGCGGAGTTCTTGGATGATACTGTATGTCCAAATTGCTTACGCGATTTACCCACTTCATAGGCCTTCATGAGTATATCGCGTGGTAAACGTTTCTCGCTAGGATTAAGTGGCTTAACGCACAATACGACACGATAAGCTTGCGGTGATACCAGCGCAGTATAGTGTAGTAGATTGCGTAGCCAAGTGGGCAGATAGCCATTGAATAGCGCCGATTCAATATAGGATATTAGCTTAGTTTGGCGTACGAGTTTTGATAGGCCTGCTGTCTTTTTTAGACCCTGTATATCGTGCACTGCTATGCCCACCAGCAAATTCATCAAAATAATTGTGACAAAGAGCAGAAACAGCACAAAGGTTATCTGTGCACTGACCTCGAGCAGAAATGGTGGATCCTTGCCATCAGGATCATTAATCAGCAACGATAAATCCTGTTCTCCAATCATCATAACAAGCACAGTGATAAAACCCATAAATGGATTGGCAAATGATGAGGACGACGGAAATATAACACAAAAACTAATTGTGAAACCTATCAGCATGCAGGAGTAGGCCATGAATAGCTTTGCAAATTCACCCTGCACCCGCGTGTACATGGCGACGTATACGTCAAAGACTGGCAGTTGTCCAATCATCAACATTAAATTCGTCCAACCAAGCAGCACTGCGAAGGCGCCAATGTGATTTTGAAATGTGTACGTTTGCTTCGTATAGATGTAGGATATTACAAAGACGCTCGTTATGACGAACCACTCCATGATGTTCTCAACTTGTGTCACGTAGTGCTTAAACGAGGAGTAGCCCGTTATGCCGTATAGCTTTCGAAATATTTCAACAATTGTGATCGCCACTAGCACCCACCATTGCATCTCCATGACAAATGGGTTGTTGCGCAACATATCACCGAGTATGGATTGTTTCTGACAGAGTTCTTGTGCCTGTATTGTGGTATTGTCATCTTTGCTGCCGTTGTAACAGTTATGCGCCAGTGCGGTGAGCACGTAGAGCGTCAGAAAGAGCACAAAGGTGAAACAAAAGATAAGGCGTCCAATATAGTATTTGCGTATCTTGCCCCACTTGATGTACAGAAATGAAGAGCATAAAGGATGTTCTAGTATCTCCTTTTGGCCCTCGTCCACGAAAGTGTTGAGATAACTTATTTCGCGTGGATGACAATGTTGTAGCAATTGACGAAAATCAAGTTCCAGTTCAACTTCACGATTAATCGGATCCTACAACAAGTATATAGAAAATATTAAACCTTGGATAAAACTATGTTTGAGTGTTTCAATTACCTGTGAGTGATGCAGCGTGATTGCCGCATCCAACTTTTGACGTATCATTGCCACTGAGGCAGGCGTCTTTCTCGTAATCACATTCAACGCAGATGTGCCCTTCTTCGACTTGGTCGTAACATCTGCGCCATGGAATATCAACATCTCGACACACTGCACTAGACCGTCAAGCGCGGCTAAGTGTAGGGCCGTAAAGCCATAGATGTCCTTATGATTTACATTAGCGCCCCATTGTATAAGAATCTCCATAATATCGTAGGCGTTCTCTGATTTTCCCACCGCAGCATGCAGCGGCGTACGATGATCGAAGTCTTCCGCATTGGAATCAGCAGCACCATTGCGTAGCAGCGACTCGACACACTCCAGGCTCGAAGTACGCGCGGCCAAATGCAGCGCACTGAATCCGCGATGATTCTTAAGTTTGGCATCAGCGCCTTTAGCCAGCAATAGATCGACGCACTCGACGTTGCCCTCATCGGCAGCCAGATGCAATGCAGTAGATTCCTTTTCGCGTATACAAATACGCACATTCGGATCGGCACCTGGCGCATTCAGTAAGGCCTCCAGGCACTGCACATTGCCCAGATCAGCAGCTAAATGTATGGAATTGGTGCCATTTGGTTTCAGCGAATTCACATCGGCGCCTTCATTTATGAACAACTGTAGGCATTCGAGCGCATTGGAACGTACGGCACAGTGCAACAGGCTCTCCTCACAGTTCGGTTTGTTTGTATCAATTGTAATCTGTGCGCCATTGTTTATTAGAAACTTGGCCGCTTCAGCGGCATTGCCAAACGCTGCGCAATGTAGTGGCGTATAACATTTCGATTGCAAATTCACGTTCATGCCCTTGCCAACGAGAAAGCTCAATGTAGAAAGACAACCACTAAATGCGCCCAAATGCAATGCCGAGATACCATTCTGATCGCAGAAATGCAGCTCGGCCCCGTTCTCCAGTAAACTGTCGAGCAGATCCCAGCGCTTAAGGAATGCCGCCCATAGAAAGCTCAAATTCTTTTCGATCTTTGATGCCGACTCAAAATATGTATTCGTATTCTCTGCAATTACATTGCCCTGTTCAATGTCCTCGAGAAAACGCACACGTCCGGCTGTGCTCTTCATCTGATCAATGAGACTGATGCGTAATGTGTCGTTGCATATTTGCACGCTCAGCTCGCTAGTCGGCTCCTCAAAGCTGTCGTACATGCTCGGTGCACTTTCAGCGGGCGGTGAAGGTCCGCACTCCATGTATTCGAATTCACCGGCGGTTGGATACTGCGCTTCGATCATGGCGTCAGTGGTGTTGCGCCATCGCACCATCAGATTGGGTGGTATCGACTTGAAGCTGTTTTCAAGAAAAAAAAAAAAAAAAGAAATAAATGGAATTAAAAAACGTTAGTGCAGCTGTTTCTATTGCTTTCTATTTGTATAGGGTTATGTTCTTCTTAAATGTAATTATTTTGAAATTGTGTTATGTAAGAACAATTGTTCGATCGGTTTTTAGTTTTTTTCTATACTGCATAGAAACGTCGTTGAGAAAGGAAATGTATTTAATTGTAGTTTAGTTAGGTGGTGGGCGCGCGGTTGTTTGCTCAAGAGGTTTTACTTTCCTTAATTTAATTTAATTTCCATTGGGAAATTAGTTAGTTTTGTTTATTGTCAGGCAAAACTGCATGACATTTGGCTCTCTGAATGCGGAGATATCGCGTTGAATAGATACTGTGCTTATGGCCTTATTTGAAAAATGAACTTTAAACTAAAAGAACTTGGCTCACGCGTGTGCTTTTAAAATTTGGTTCATATTCAGGACACCATGTCACATCACAGATAGACACCATATCTCATCACACATTTTTTGTGCCTTTCAAAGAGCCGGACCTTTGTTAAACCGTTTAAACTCTTATATCTGATACGGAACATTATAAATATACTAATTTGATATCAAGCTGTAAACAGATCGTACCAGATATCTTTGGTTTATCGATCCCATAAAAAAATGCTTTTTACTCCACTGATATTAAAATATTTGTTATCAACTTCGCAAGATGAGTCGTTCTATTCATTTTCTTCAGTCACGCCATTGATCTGATTGCATATTTCTGCCCCCAATTCGGCCCAAAAAATTTCGATCACAACACAAAATTTAACACAAATACGTTGATCAATATTTTCACTCATTTTAAAAAATCGTCAAGCTCTACTGTGGTCGACTTGCTTAAACAGCTACTATAAACACACTGGTTGACAGATCGCGCTTAAAATTGGTAAATAATTAAGGACAGCGTTAAAACCATGGAAAAAGGTACCTGCCTCACTACTAGTTAGGCAGGTATCGATATTTTTTGATTGCCGTCCGAACATATTTGATATTGTTTTAAAATAGTTTTTCATAAGAAATATTATAACAATTAAGGATCTTTTCTCACCCATGCTCTATGACTATTTTTCTAATGCCCTTTTTTTAATTTTATTATGTGGTTTATCTCATAAAAATTATCCTTGTTTGTAAGTAAGTATGTATAAAAATGAGTTCTTTTGGATCCAACCACAAAACGTGATCAAAAATTTTTTTGTTTGCGAACTTTCGTGAAATTAAATTTTTTTGTTTTTTTATTTGTAAGAATCTTTGTAAGAATTTTTATATATGTCTTCAGATCTTTAAAGTAGCGAGTTTATTTTAAAAGACATCTTACTTCCTTGCTGTCCTTCGATAAATATATAAAAATACTAAATTAATTTGTATTCCGTAATGTGAAATGAGATTATACGTTTGTCTAAAATTTTCAAAGGAGGCATCCTAGATCAAACGAGAAGAGTCCATATAACTATGTTCTTATGTCTATCCATATGTCTATCTGGTAGTTATGGCAATTAAAGTATCAAAATTGACTAGATCATGGGCGAACGCTTGAGCTATGTATTAATAAGTGTGATTAAATAAATCCCTTACAATTTTCGGAGTAACTCCGTTACAAACCAACCGCCATTATCGAAATTGATTTCCACCACTCATTTTGTTCTTAGATAGACCTCATTCAAATTTCCCACTTTTCGCCTTTTTGTATAAATTAATTTTTATTGCAGAAAAAATAATTTAGAAGGTGGTTTTCTATGAATGAAACGCTCGAAATGTATATTAATAGGAATGCCTCTCCAAAACCTCTACCCCACTTATTTTATTTTTGTAGGTTTCCAATAGAAACCAATTTTTGTATTTTTATATGAAAAACTTTTGCGATGCAATCAATTTCAACTTACTATAAAATCCGATATCATCGATTTTTATAAACGAATGCTTTAATAAATATTTAGGAGCGTGTTCCGCTCACTTTTATGAGTACTAATCAAACGAAACTTTTTTTATAGCTGCTAAGTTAACAGTTTGAAACGTCATATGAAAGGTATTAAAGCTTTGTTTTCACAGAATTTTTTCTATTTGTTTGAATATACGCATCATCATATATGCACCATCCATACATGAACGATCCGGAAATGGCAAAATTCTATTGGTTCACATGAAGGCATGTCCTTCAAAAAACATATTTTCAAAAGATCTGGATTACTATAATAATCCAGATCATGAGAGTTCATATATAGACCACTTAAAATGAGTGATAATTTATATTCACTCCCACTCACTTCAATAACCATGCCCCATATTGGCTTTAAAGCTTCATACCTCAAAAACTCTCTTAAAATGAACAAGGTTTTTATATATTCAACACTTTATCTTTGTTTTTACCAATTTTTAAGTAATGAAAAAATATAAATTTTATAATTTATAATTTAATTTATAATTTTTGAATTGTACATCTGCCTAAAAAGTCGTGTATGCAATAAAATAAGTCCTTAGGCTGGATCAATGGCATCTTTGTACTCCTACGTGCTCTATAAATCAAACTTGGTTCGTCTTCGTATATTTTCTACTAGCGGACACGCTGCCCATCTTTGTCTAACTTTTATATAAATAAAGCATCGCCGAAATATTTGGTGCACCATATTTCTCTTGGTGCCCTTTACATATATGAATTAAGAGTAAGTTACTTCATTACATCAGATATCAGACACTAAAAGTCCCGTCAAAATCGGTCCAGACGTTTTGAAGATTAGTCGGAACACAGTGCAGACACAAAAAATTTTAACTTGAGATATTAAAATGAGATACTCAGGCTTGCTCCCGTTTTATTTACTTTTGCGTTTTCAGTAAAATATTAATCAGTATTATTAGCTTTCTTTGTGTTTGCTGTCAATTTCAGAGCAAATTTGTATAGGTTTGACGTAGGATTCAAAGATAATGTGATATGAAAACGCAAAACGCAAAACGCAAAAGAAAGTGAAAGTGGGAGCATGCCAGTTAAAAAAATGATTTTCCTGAAAGACTGATTTGTTGTTGTTATAACAGCTCTTTTAGGGCAGATATAGCCAATTGACTAGTTGCATTACTTTACTAAATTTTTCCAAATTGGTGCACAAACAATGAAAAATCATTTTTTGGAAGCGACTAGGTCTCTGCCATCATTCGTTTGGGAGTTATGGTGCTTTAAAAAGTTTATGAGGGATTAGATTATTCAAACAAGAATTCAAGTTTCTCAATGCTAATTTAAAGTGATTTCAAATCGTGTACTTCAGCCCTTCTAGTCTGCTAAAATTCACATCTAACAAATTTTGGGTCACTAATATCCATTTTAAAGATATCACTATTGCAAAATTATTTCGTTCTTAAAAACCAGAGCAAAGGAAAAAAAATCTTAGTGTCACTATTTGGAGTCTCCCACTTTTGTAGAACAGTTGTTTTTAGTAGATTGAAAATGTATTTAACAGGAATAAGGTGCATTAATTTAATAAAATTCGCTTTGGATACTCTATCGCGCTGGCATTCGTTCCGGTTGACAAATTCGATGTACCACAGCCACACTTAAGTGTAATCTCCATACAAATCTCAAGCGTATTTTAAGGTTTCAGTACCATAAACATTTATATTACAGTTAAAATTAACTTGAAATGTTCAACGTGCATTTGTATGTGGCTTTAAATAAATAGGCGTGTCGAGTCCTTTATACAATCCGTTTTAAAGTTTTGTGCATTTTGGACGTAAAACATTTTGTTTTTCATTAGAATAATTTGAAGCGTGTCTGGAATGTATTAAAGCTTTTAATTGGGCGAAAATTAACTAGTTTACTTCTTTTAATTAACGAAAAGAAAATACTATGCTATAACAAGATCGAGTTGTAAAACTATAAACAAATATTATGTTTTAATTAATAAACTCTGTGCGTTAATATGCGTTCTTAACTGCTTCGAGCAGAAACCGGTATTAGTTCAATCTCCCACACTCGAACTCTGCTCGCTATACACTTCATATCTTTTAAAACGAAGTAAAAAATATATTTTTGATATTAGCGACGGTTAAACACATTCATCATGCTTTTCGCATTATAAAAAGATGTTTTTTTTTTCTAAAACATTATATAAATGTTTAAAAAACACTTAGTCACATGCACAGTAATAGTTCCGATTTCCGAGTTCACGTGTTTCATTATAATTAATTTATTTTTATAATTTAATAATTGTGATAAAACTTCATTTTACGTACACCGCTTGTAACCATATCCACGGATGATGCCAATTCGCTAATGTACTATTCTCAATTTGTAATTTCATTGCCAACAAAAATTGCGGCGATCAGCGTTGAGAACAGCATTAAAAAAATCGACGTTGTTTAACTTCACCAATTTCTACTTAAAAAAAATAAATCAAATTGAGTGAAATTTTCGTTTGTGTTTGTGGGAAAACAAGGCAAATTATTTTCACTTCCGTTTCATCAGGTACAACGAAAATTAATAAGTACAAAAAGTCTATTAAATCAAAATCGAAATTCGTTGGATTTTTTTTTTTGTGTATTTTTATTTTTATTTGTATTTTTTTTTTTTTATTTGTTCTTTTTGTATTAAAAGTCCAGCAATTTTGTACGTTTCTACTATTCGAACTTGGACTGCGACGAGCAACGGCCAACCGTCTCCATTGTTTGTTAATTTTCAACTGAGCATGCAAATCGGTTGAAGCACCGCTTCAAGCCCCGATTCGAAACTCGACGCTTTAATTTGATTTTATGGCATCAGCAAGTGGAGGACGTCGGCGTAGTAAATTCGTTTTTAACTGGCTCTTGTTCGTCGCTCTCTTCCAATGTAGTATTTTAGCTCTCCTCCAGCGGAGGTCTCTCCAAAGATCAATGCTACCAATTGCTGTGAGTTTAGATTAGTAGTTTAGTTATTTGATGCTAAGAGACTCTTTGGAATTTTTTTGTTTGTAATTTAAGAATTAAATTATTATCGAAGGCGACAACATAATAGCTGACTTTAATAGTTATTACATGTTGTAGTTGCTTCGATTGAATAGTTTCAATTTGGTTTTATCATATTTCGATCTCTGTACTTTTGTACTGGATCATATATAAAGAAAACAGATTACGAAACGACAAATGTGTTTTAGATTTGTTTAAATTAATTATATTTGCTTTTTTATTGCTGATTTTTACAAGCTTTTATATAATTTATAATGTGTTTGAGTTTCTTTGTTATATTTCAAATCTTGTAACTCAATATAGAACAATTTAAACTGATTGGACTTCGCACAAAAATAGCACATACACGTGAGCACGTCATGATAATATAAAATTATAAAACTTTTTTTTATAAGGAAAAAAAGTAAAAATTACTGTAATTACCCCCAGAAGTAATAGCTCGCATATATTACCTTATACTTTTGTTATTCTGAATATCAAGTGGAGCATAGTTCCCCAAAATAAATACAAACTATAAAAGAAAATTGACTGTCATATATATACATAATTGCTTTAATTATGATTTAACTTAGGATTTTTTTTTTTTAAATAAGATATTTTTTGTAAATAATTTGATTTCTATATACAAAATGTGTCAAACGTATACAATTTAGTTTGATGTTTGTCATTGAAAAAAAAACAGGACCACAATAGCTCAGCTACCTACCGTGTCAAGATCCCAGAGGTCTAATGTTTAATGACAACTCATTTGTTACTTTGATTTGATTGATGACCTATTTCTCTAATTTTTTCATACAAAAATATTTCCAAGGCTCTAACTAATACAATAAGTCCAAAAAGATGCAATTCGTAAAGAAATACATGTACTAGCGTTCCCGACGTGCGTTGCAATGCCTCCTTCTGGTTCTCTTTCATATTGGATCTTAACACTACGCGTTTTTCTTCTAGTGGGCATCGGACTCTTTAATTTGGCCCATACTTAACATGATAACTTTTTTCGATCCTATTAAAATTTATACTAAATTTCATCCCTATACCACATATAGCTGGGAAGATATCACGAATATTGTTAATCGATTATATTTGGGGGCCAATACTCTCCGCGAGAGTGTAGTTAATAGCTTCCTAAAGTTTCATGGTGATCGGATGAATGGTGTAGTAATCTATAAAGGATAAAATTTTAACCTCTGACAAAACATCTAGGTTCTTAAAGAACAAAAGAAAAAAGAATTTCGCATTTCCATCATTCGAATTGTGGATATAATCTTCAGTCCATACAAAAACCCCTTACACTATTTTCAGTTTCTCCTGATTTTTGAATTTTTTCGAACTTTTTTTTGACATTTTTCTGCCCCTAAAAACCTTTTTCGTATTTTTCGAGGTACGCGAAGGTGTTTGCGTGCAGTTCCATAAAAATATTAAAACAAATTCATAAAGAACTTTCATCTATATGATTCCCCGAGACGTGGTATGTGCCTATTGCCACAATTCAAAATACATAGAATGAGCCACTACCTAGTGTACCAGCCATGCTCTTCTGAATCAATTTTTTGTGTGAAATTCTTAAAAAAAAGAAGAAATAAAATTTTATTCAAAATATGAAAAAAAAACCAACAACACGGCACCTACCAAGTCTAATTTTGAATCTATTTCATCCAGGGACCCACTTAAACAAAATTAAAATCGGTCCAGCCGTTTAGCAAAAAATCGGTTGCACCGATGCTCTAATACAATTCACACGAAATTTCCGCTATAAAGACGAACATAATCAAACATAGGCAGTGGGGTATATCCCAAAGAGGGAATAAGCGCTGTAATGTATGTATGTGAACCATATAAACTTTTAAGCTGGTATAAAGAAGATTTCAGACAAAAATACATGAGTGGGCAATGGGTTGGTATGGAGGTTAACCCAAAAAGTGGGTACTCACGCTTATGAACATATATATGTTAATAAGGCTTTTAAAAGAAGCCATTATAACGACAGAAATTGAATTAAATCAAGAAGTTTTTTATACTAAATACATATTCGGGAGGAATATGGTGGCTACCTCGAGAAGTGTTTAAGGGTAAAATCTGACTATACCGGAATTCAGTCAGATATCTTTAATATTTCTCCACAAAATTAACCCAGTTGATGAAGTTATGTGTGAATACTACAAATAACTGAAGAATATGCCATCTTTAGACGTAAAAAGGGCATTAAAGGGCTTCGTACACGACTGCGCGACGCAGTCGGTTATGTTACTTCTTTAGTGGCACTCAAGAGACCTAGCGCTTGGGCCGATTTTGACGATTTTTACGTCTATCGATTTGTTATAATCTGACAGTAATCGAAATTCAATATGGCGACAACCATATTGTAAAAAGAAAAAAGCTGGGCATCGGTAATTGAAAATCGTTTTTAGGATTTTTCTTATCATTTTGCATTTTGAATGACCAAAAATAATCTTTTTCAATTCAAAGTTGGCTAGCTACTGTTCAAACGTTCTCTCTCTTTCATTCATTAGCATATCATAATTCACATATAGTTCTTGCTTACACCAGTAGTTCGTTAATGTGTTATTGTATTTGTTGCAGTCGGGTTTTTGTATACGTTTTAGCAATTACTTGTTTTTTTTTTTTTTTTTTTATGTACTTTGTTGTTAATTAAAGATAACAATAGAAAAACAGATTCTGATTTTTGCTATTTAACAGCTGTTTTTCTAGTTCATAATGCAATTGTTATGAGGAAGGACCCTGAAAATATATAAACATTTGTCTATTCTTGATCAGTACGATAACTAATTGATTTAGTAATTAATCTGTTAGTCTGTTTATTAAATCCCTATGTCTTTTATTTATTAGTAGTGTAGAAGCTTACTAAAAAAAAAGAAAAAATAGAACATTTGTACCAACCTAATATATATAACTCTGATCAGCTTGTGATTGCCATTTACTGAAGTTTTCAGTTTATACTAGCGTAGATTGTATTTAGATCACTGTTTGTTTAGAATATTCTATTAAAATTTTTTATATCACATAAGAAATCTTCCATACCATAGCTAGGGCGCTGAAGAGAGTGAGTAATTCTGTAATACGACTAATTTAAGTGTGACTGATTTTTATGGATTTTTTTTTTTGAAGACTTCATACTGAAACGATGACAATCGTTCGCACGTGTTTAGTAATTTCCTAAAATAGCGTGTTTCGAGACTAATTTTTATACACTACAAAAAAAATATTTCTAGTACGGTATATTAGGTTTGTTGGAATGTTAAGATGTACGTAATATAGAATTTGGAGACCATATAAAGTATATATGTATATGCGGAAGTTAGTTTGTATGAGTGAAAATTATTCTGAATTTGGTGTGACTAAAATTGCGACATAGTTTGTCTATATGGCGCACTGTTACAAGTTTATCGCTCAATTGTTTTACTGCAGTGCTTAAGAAATATTTTGGTTCGAGGTACTCGCGTCAGTTATAATACACAATCAGTATATGCACAGTTTTAATGTGTTAAGCAAAGAATTGCATAATAAAGCATTCTTATTTTATTTATTGAATATTTCATATTTTATTTTTCTAAAATTTAGTATTGTATAATATTTTTTGAGTCGTATGTATAAATAAAACTCGTGCTCCTGTTGTTCGATTCGTATTTTATTAAATGTTCCCGATTTGGGTCGGTTGCCTGCTGCTTAAAGCGTGATGCAATTTCCTTAACATGATTGCTTTGAATCTTTGGTTGGATCAAGGCTCAAGGAGATAAAAAAAAACCTACATTTTATCACGAAAAACGTCCAATGTAAGCCAATCAACGTCCAATGTAAAATTTTTCATACAATGATTTGCTTGCATGGGGACTACTCCGAAAATAGATACTTTTAACTAATTATTTAAAAAATTAATGATAATACCGAAATTTAGTTAGGCATCTTTAAAAATGGTTAAAAAAAAAAAACAGAAGGAAAGACGTCTAGTTTATCAAAAATATCTCCTTTATTGCGTTACAAACTTTCCGACAAACTGATAACCGATTCAATATGTGCAAATGCTCCAACAGAGTAACCAGGTGACCACTTCAAAAGAGTGTTTTGCGGCTATGCTCATCTGACATGGTGAAATACAATTTTTCTTTGAGAAAATTTAATAGTGAAGCCGATAATTTTTTGGCAAAACCTACATTGAAATCTCTTATGAGAATTGTAGGAATATTTCCAAAGCCAAATTTAAGAATTTTAGCTAATTTAAATAAATATAAAAGAGTATAGAATTTTCTTCTTGATTATCAGCAACAGCTGACACCTATATTTGGTATTAATTCTTAAAGAATATTTTTCAGTAGCACAAAAGAAACGAAAGAACGGTACAGCGAATTATTTACTATATACCTTTCTCCCTTACCTCTCTTGCGATCTAACGCTTTCACTGTTTACAAGAGACAAGATTTCCATGGATTGTAGTTATGCTTATTTCACCATTGTTATTTCACTATGTACAAAACCAAACAGCAGCAACAACAACAAAAATAGCATCTCTCTCTTACTCATGCATAAGCACTCATGCTCTATGCTTCATACTCACAAGCCAATGCTTTTCTTCTCACTTGAATTCCGTTTCACTTTGCACACTATTGAAGTTGAAAATGTATTATCACACACACACTTCCCCACTCTTTAAAAGATGTAAGGCTTGCTATGCGAGCATTTCCCCTTCTCTTCCATTGTGTACTTTCACTCAACATTTCTCCTAGCCTAAGTAAAGCAGTTTCACTTCAAAAATGGAAAAACGATGATTTAAATGTATTGCCAAAAAAATATATTCTATTCAAAAAGTTACTGACTTATTAAACCGCCCTCCTATTTTGTGAACATATTCTTAAATATTCGATGTTCACAGATCGAAAAAAGACTTTAGCTGATATTAATCGACTTCCAGAAAAATAGATGATTATTAATTTCGCAAGAAATATTGCATATATTATACATATATTTTTATCAAGTAAAAAATGTGTCCCTAATCAAGTAACGCACTTTAAAGTCCTTTACTTTTATATTTTAGCATTATTATTAAAGCTAATTTTTTTGAAATTGCAATTTGGGAGATATTCACTTTCGAAAAATAACTTAATTAGGGGTTCTATTCAAGTGGCGCGCAGTGCATCTCTATAAACTGATTCATTTTAGACATTTCTATCGATTTTGATACTATGAATGCATTTACATATCATATCATATCATAGGACATTCTATTCCAGAAACCATACAGTGCACTTTCTGATTATCATTTGTCTTAACTGGTTTATAAAAACTTCCATTCTGCGTGGCGATGGTCAACGTGTTTATATTATATTTACGATCAATTTCTCCGGAATTGTAATTTGGTTGTAATAAAAATAAATCTCATGCCAGATTTTCGGTGTTTTCAAACCATTAATTTTTTAGCGTTTTTAGGGTTTTGTTAAATTGGGAAACAACGCTTCTCCAAAATTTATGGGAAACATTGTAAATTACTATTTGACGTAATATGCGACAAAAAAAAAGCTAAAGATAAAATGTATTTTTAGCTACTTTTAATAATGGAGATTAAAATTTTTTTTTTTTTTTAGTGGAGATTTTCAATGTTTTTTTTTATTTAATGTAAATTTTTCATTCTTTTTAAATTTATAATCTCTGTACGCAAAGTATTGCAAGATATGAAAGTTTGCCTTTAAATCTTTTACTTTTAATATTTTATATATGTATATCTACAAAACTTGAAAAAAATGGCAGATCTTCAGTAATTATTTGTGTAAAAAATTAAAGTTTATTGAGCAGCTTTTTTTGAGTCGAAAGTCGCATCCAAAACAAACAACAACCACTATTAAGAAGTGCACACGCATGGAGGAGACAACTAATAAAATTGGATTTCGTATATGCTTACCGGTTATTTGCATTATTTTCATTGAGCGGTTGTTCCACTTCGCTCTTGGTGACAACGCTAATGGAACGTGTCATACGACGTGGCTTGGTACTGCCCTCCTTGTAGCCGATATTTTCCATATTGCAATATATGTAGTATATATGTATGGTATATTGAATGGACACGTCTGTCTGGTTGTTATTTTTTATTTATTTATTTTCTTTTTTTATAAACAGTTGCGTCTGGTTTGACAGTGCACCCAGCACACCACTTTACGCCCGTTGTTGCTGCTCCTGTGCTGGTCAAGTGTGTCTGTTTTTTTTTTTTTTGCTTGAGAAACGTGCAGCTATTTCAAGAGTTTTGCAAGTTTGCACAAATTAAAAGAAGTTGCAAAACTTTCCAATTGCCACTTTTTTCTTTCAGTCACTCAATATGCTTGATTTCGGCGACATTTTGCATTTTATTCTATACACTCCATTAATCTATAAAAAAAAGAGAGAACGATGCATTTAATTTACTTGTATTAAAAATCGAAAACTAGCCGCTTCACTGATTTTCAGATTTTCACTCATTGCATTGAATAACCATTTATATTATCTAAAATTGATCTAATCATCGTTCCAATACCTAGCGTAGTTTGTGGTGTCTCGTCGTGTGCCGTTCTACATCAAATCAAGCGTAGCGCTTGGGATCAAGTGAAATACACTATTGTTAGAGCTATTAAATAATAAACAAATCCTTTTCTGCTGTTTTTTAAGATAATTTTTTTTTGATGAATAGCTGATATCTTTTGCTTCATATTTACTTTATTTTTTTTTTGTTGCGAATTTTGTTTGTACACACGCTACTACATATCTTATATGTATATATATTTTACTTCATTCGCCAAAAAATAAAAATATTTTTTTGGAGTGGTTAATACGGTATAACCGACGTCTAAAGACTCTTTATATAATTTCTTTGTTAGACCATGATTACGCTAGCTGATCAAGTATATTTCCATGATATCAAGTCTCTGCATGCATCATTAATGCATTCTCCGCATTAAATAAAAAAACTAGTCAAAATATTTACACTAATATTAACTTTGATGTTAGTGTTTGCTGTATGCCCTACATATGAGCTCTATTCGTTTTTATCTAAAGACGCATATTTTAGAATAAATGAGAATAAAAAATACGAAAATTCTTTAAATTTGATGCAAATAGATATATTTTGTGTTTTGTTTAGCAAATAGAAACATTTTACTAACAAAATCTAGGAAGTTTCAAAACGGTATCTCTCCTATTTATCCAAATAATAAGCATAGGTCCATGAAAGCCACTTATGTGTCATTCCAGTTAATATTGACTTTACTTAAATCATTTAAAAAAATTGTGTTTGTGTAACAGCTACCCATAAAAATGGTCGTAGGGACATTCTCTGAGGCATTGTGAAGCATCCCGAGCCAGTCTAAATACCGATTTTTAGTAAAATTGCACTTGAACAGTAAGATTAAATCCTTTATTCACACACACACAGACTAGACAAACTCATAGAGAACATTCGATTCGTATTGTTGAGCTGATCAAGAAAAAACGACTATGTATATACTTTAGGTGACATACTATGACTACACTTAGTATGATCATACTATATGCCGGTGACCTGGGATGAAGAGATTCGGGTTTGATTTATAGTTACACAAATTAAATTTTGGATCAATTTGATGTTCTACTTCCTAGTAAGTGACCCTTGTTATTCTCTAAAATGTGTAGCAAGATGACTAAAACTATCAAAAATATTCATTGGCAAAAAGAAGGTCCGAGGTCGAGATCCGGTCGACGACACCACTATGACAGTGCCAAATCAAATTTCTGGACACCTTTTTGTGGCGAAAAATATATAAAACCTGTACAGCGGACAACAAAATTGCCCGAAATATATTTACATAAATAAACTTAAACAATTTAATTTAATTTCTAATCGGTTGACCAAACCTCAAACCAATAAATAAATTTAAGAAATTAACAAAAAAAAGTACACGTGCTTTGATTCAATGAAACAAGTGAAGCTGGTATCTTTTGTGTGAATCACTCCATCCGACTTAAGCAATTTCAATAAAATTCACAGATATTCCATAGACAATTGTAATGTACTGGTATAAGAAAATTCTGAATGTTTGTGGACTTTAAACTCGAGAACTACTGAACTAAAGTTAATCAAAATTTATATATGCATTCTAGGTGCCGAGAAGAGTGTTTCTGTGGAGTGAGTGTTTGTAGTTTTCTACGAGATATGGTGACAAACTTTTTTGTTTATTATTTTTCAAATGGTCAATTTTCCACCTACAAAAAAAATATTCTCTGATTTATCTCGAATTTTTTTTATCGGTTGTCTGATAGGTCACTGATTTATGAGACAAATTGACTTTGGTACGTACATAAAGTACATCACGAGAAGTAAGATCGATTGAAAAATGGGTGTTGTCATGTTCTCCATACAATGAAACGATGGAAAGAAACCTGATGTAATATAAAATGCAAATTTTTCATAATTCAGCAACTATTTCCATATCCGTGGGTTAAGTGAAACCATCTGCAAAAGGGGCGGTGATACTTTCTATATGTAAGAGAAAACCAATGTTCTTCGCATGTCAGCAACTATTTGAAGCATATAGATGAAGTAGTGTAGTACATATGTAAAGGGCACCGGAAGAAATAAGATTGTCATATTTAAAAAAAGAATTCGTCATGTATGTAAGGCAATAAGGAGATATAAAATCCACTGATAAATGGGTGGTTATCGAAATAATAGTAGTTAGGACAGCAATTAAGCGCATTGGAGCATACTCTTACCGGGAGTTTTTACGAATGAATTTTAATGAAAAAAAAAAGAGAAAATAAAAGTCGCCATATGTGACTAATACAGTACAAACTCAGTACGAAATATCTTTATATATATTATGGGAGGTTAGGTTTAATAAGAAAGTCACACTTCCAAGGTGGCGCCTATGTAAATTTCCCATTCGTGAGATAAAAAATTAAATAAGCCTAAATTCGTTTTAAGCGAGAAAAAATATCTAACCTAAGCCTATGTAAAATTTCAACTTCTGACGTACAAGTGAGCAAACTATGAATCCTATGAATCACTCCACCAGCAATGGTGCTTTAGTCTAAGTGTATAGAGAACACTAGAAAAATGACTTTCTACTTTTCCTCATTGGTTAGTAAAAGAATACATTCTATGATGGTATCAAGTGTTCTCGGATTTTATTTACGAAAAAAATTTTGAAAAGCTGGATTAGTTATTCTAGTCCAAATATATACAAGCTGCTTAAAAATAAAATTTATTTGTTATTTTGATACATGAAATTCTTATAATTCACAAAACGCTTTTTGTAATAGACTTGTACATAGGCACACATTTGTATTGTAGCGGTTTGATGAATTTTTGTAGAGGAAATTGAAACAAGTGTCTTCGTTGCTCTTGAATTTTTGTGGCGCTTTTCACATAAAAAAAATTGTACATATTTCATAATATTAAAATGACCTCCAACCATCTAAAAAGACATATATAAAAATTTCTACATCAATTTTTACGTGTTAATGTTTCAAAAAGCCGAAAATCTACTCAAATTTAATTGATTTTGTTGCTGTGGTAGATTGTAACAAAAGGAACAAAAAGAAGAAATTATTTGTCATTTATAAATTCTTTGTTCAAAATGTTTAATATGTCTTCTTTATACATGTTCTGTTGATCATGAAAACTGATTAACTTTTCCGATCTTCAGAATTCAAGTATAAATTACAGAAAATATTTTTTCCTCGGCTTCTATTTTTATGCTAACCACAACATCGCTGTTTTACAGATCATGTATGTATATAAAATTGCATTTATTAGGAGAGGACTACACATTTTCATAGAGTTTCAGAAAGCGAGAGAGTTATAGCAAGATGACATATTTTGTGCAATATTGTTTTTTTTTTTTTTTAATGAGTAAAGGGAATTGGAAGCCTAAATTTGAGTACGTTCTACATGAAGAAATTACCGTATTTTCTGTAAAAACAACATAATATTATAATACTTAAATGTTTTACTGTTATTGAGAACCTCTCTAGTGAGTGAGTACACGTGCTATATAAATATGAATAGTTTCTATCAATACTCATAATCAAACAATGACAAGCGCATACCGGGTGAGCATCGAACCTTATCAACCAACAGACTTTACTTAATAAACTTTCACTCAATTAGCAATATTTATTTAATAAACAATAAAGTTTATGCTCTTTGCAGTAACTTCTCTGGCTATTGCTCTTAATTGATGCTCACCATTTTTCTCGCGAAATGAAACCTATATTAGTTGTTACAAACGTTCCAAAAAATGGATTAATACTTTTATTCATATTTTTTATGAAGAGTATAAACTGCTGATTTGATTTGCACGTAATTGCGGCTGCAGTCATGGAGATCTACAGAGGCTTATCTATATTTTGTTATGTCAGTTTACAGATGCTACTGTTGATGACTACATACACCCACTCATCCAACAACAGCACACTTATCTATTTTTTTTCTTTTTCTCAGTGATAAGTGGCTGCTGTTGCGGATCCAAGTTGTTTTATATTTACTAACATTATTTACAAGTATGTCAACTTGTTGTTGAGATCAGTTACCGTCTAAGTTTTTTAAAAAGTCTACACTTACA
The DNA here is from genome assembly GCA_035044805.1 of Leucophenga maculata. Classification (NCBI taxonomy): domain Eukaryota; kingdom Metazoa; phylum Arthropoda; class Insecta; order Diptera; family Drosophilidae; genus Leucophenga; species Leucophenga maculata. The sequence goes on along the minus strand of JAWNNP010002894.1, from coordinate 46,449 downwards.
AAAATGTTTGACATAAGGAGGTGTTCTGTCAGTTAATCATTTTGCTAGATTGATAGATCCCACTATCATCGACATAGTAGGGTGTGTTGTATTGGATTGATCTAATAAAGTGCCTGCTAACTATATCCTCCAAAGAGAAACTTCAATAAATAGAACAGAAATAGTAGTAAATAACATTAACAGCAATTTAACAGAAAATAGTACTGAATAACATTAACAGCGATTTAACAGAAAATAGTACTGTATAACATTAACAGCTATTTAACATAAAATAGTAGTGCTTTAAATAACATTTACTACTTTGCTTGGATAATAAAAAAATGTTCATGCCTAATGCCTTGAATATATTTAAGTCCTATTCTTCTTATAATTTTTTCTTTAAGTGTATCACAGATACTCGTCTAAATGTTTAATTTTTATCTTAAGTTTCGGCTCAGCGTTTTATCAATCTATTATGAGTAAATGTTTGATGCGCACTAGAATTTTTTTTTTTTAATTTGAAAATTCCGGTGTCATTCACATTTTTTTACTACGTTGTCGGACGATGTTCGACGCTTTATATTTCAGCTTAAGTTTGCTTTGATTTTGGTTAACGAAGCATTAAGTTGTTATTTTTTTAATTAATATATTGGAATCAATTTACCTTAGCAGAAAAAAACAAAAATTATCTAACGACACATAATAATAAGCGATGTATCGTATCGCATAAAAGTAATATGTAATTATATTTTATTTCAATTAATTTGAATTACATTGTTTTATATTGTATAACTCATTATAAACGCTTTTGTTAACGTTAGATAATTATATTATTTTTACTTAATTAAAAGGGAAAACGAATTATTAAATATCTCCATTAAAGAGTGTGTCTGAAATTTTATTTAATACGAAATTATTATAAATTTCGCACTAATGTGTATAGAGAATTTAGACACTTGGTTAGCTGCTTGCAAAACATGTTTTTTAGACGACACAGTAAATTTTATTTTATTAAAGTTGGACTTTGGGTTTGTTGAACATAAAACTAAGCAGACAGAATTATAAACAAGCTTCTTATAGACAAATAATACCATGCATCGTTTTCACGTCATCAATTTGATAATTTGTGAAATTAATTAGATGACTTTGCATATTTGTATGCCCTATACACATATAGTTAAGAAGTATAATAAGCTTGTACAAATGTTTGGAACAGCGAAAAAAATAGACATGAAAGTCCACATAAAATATATAAATTTGTATACCTGATCTTTCATCTGTCTGAAATCTTTGTAGTTACTAAACTAGAATCATTAAACATTGTTCTAATGTAGATCCTGCCGAACCCGTTATAGAGGGCATCTGAGACAGTAAATAACAATTTTGAGAATGCATTGTGCCTCAAGCTATGAAACCGTAGAGCAAATTTAATTCTCAATTAGCTTAAAAGCTCGAAATTAAGTATTACGGTTAGAGTTAACTATTTATACATATAATTAAATCGTAGACTAATTTTTGTGTATGTTTGTTTGTGCGCGCATTACGTAAAGCACACTCATTAAATTCCAAATCGAATAACTGAAAGATAAGAACCTTTATTGTGAGTAACATAAAGTGTTTATTTCATCAAAATCGATAAAAATCGACGGTCAAAAAAAATGCAATGTTAATTTAATTTCTAAGCTTTAATTTTGCTAAACAACAACGCTATTCAAACTATTTGCCCTTGCTAGCGCAGTGTGCTACTCAAATTGCACTCAATTCAATAGCCTCAAACTATATTAAAAAAAAAATTAATGTGGTACATATACCTTATATGCAGTCTAACCAACCAACCGATAGCGCTCAAACTCACTGACGAGGCTATAAACAAAATTCCTTATATCTTTGCATCAATCTGAGGTACATGGCTAACAATTTGTATACATGTTAATGAGATCGAGACAAGATGCATTGGGATGGTTTGACTGTCTATAAGGAACATATATACTTGTACATAGACACAATATTCTTTATGAAAAAAATTTTTACTCGGTGGAGCAAAGCGAACCGGGAATAGCTTGTTGAAAATATAATTAAAAATCCAAAAACCTATACCCATAAAACAGCTTAAAATCTCTATTTAAAACTGCTCCAAGTTCTTACGCCAGATGAAAGACGTTTGTGCATCTTTTTGCTAACTTCCAATCATTAAATTGAGTGGGTGACTCTGTGTATGTGACTGCACATCTTATGCAACCAATCATATGTCGTAAATATATATTACGATTTAGCATCTTCAAAATTATAGATAAAATGCCCCTTACTGTAACATAAGGTTGTAGAGAGGTTGGCGAAAAAGAAGGATTGATGTTTGTAAATTTAGCACGAACTTCGGAGTCAATAACTTTGACTTACTTCGCAGTTCTCTACACATCAACAGTAAAGTACTAACAGACTGCACACTAACAGACGGAATGCTGGGAGGTTATATTATCTACCGTTAAACTGGAGTAACAGCTTTTGAAATATTATTTGGGTCCAATATATTTCATTCTGTTTAATTTTTACCTCAAAATTAATTTTAAACTTTACTTGAGACTCGAAAAAACATTCTTCTTCCTCTTCGAACTGCAAATCTTCGTTTTTTAGTCCACGTCAAGTATGTGTTGGTCGGAATAGATGCTTTTATCATCATTTAGAACTTCAAAAAGAAAATTCTTTGACCGTTTGCTCTTTAGAAGAGATAACGACAACCAGCAAAAATTCTCTTTTTTTGAACTTCAAAATACACTGTTGGCGAGAATACTTTAACTTCCATTCTTATTAAATCGTAAATCGTGAAACTAGACAGGCAACTGACTTTCGAGATACAAAGCGACTGCCTATTGCTGATCTTGGTTGAAATTTTTCAGATTGGTGTCACGTGAGACACATTTTATGAATTGGTACTTCACAATTATAAGTGTCTTGCAGTTTCGACGTTTTAATTCTAGTTCTAATTTAAACATCAAATTTTGGTGAGTATTTTTATATAGACTCCATAAACTCGATGTTTACACTTTCGAAATCAATAGGTACATCGACCCTATTTCAGATTTTTGTAAAGAATATATATATTTTATGGGGTCTGCAAATGCATTCAGCCTGATAAATTCATTAATTTACTAATAGTTTTCATACCAACTAGATACGCTTAGACCGAACTCCTAGTCCACACTCAACTGCAGCATTGTTTGTAAAACCCAAAAGGAGGCGTCAGCAGCCGTCTAAAGTATATAAAATTTGGATTAGCAACAAAACGAGTCGATCTAGACATTTTTTTTGTCATGTACATATTTGGATATGGTATCTAATTCCACAGTTTCGAAAAAATCGGTATGTAGACTCTCTAAGCATTTGTTGAGGATGCCCAAGTCGGTATCCCAAGACCACTTTTGCCCCCCACACATACAATCCCAAAGTAAATTTTTAGTTTTAGTACTAAATTTTTTTATTATAGGGGTATCATAAGCTAGATTACTTTTGTATAACATTTGTATAAATAAGCAAGGTATGCCAGCTATAATGAAAGGCCTCAAATTGTATGTAACAGTGCGATGGAAATATCGGTGGCTTGACTAAGTATATATATTCGAAATTAGTACGATGAAATGAGTAGCCTCAAACATTCGACTGTCGTTACATCTGTGTGAAAAATTCTCTAAGTAGTGAATACTAAGAAAAACTAAATAAAGGGTATTACATTACCTATGTACTGCACTGTTACAAGAGTGCTTTCTAATTTCAAAACTGGCATCCGTGTCTATATTCTGTAACATACTTTTTTTTTTGATATATGTAATAGTATGCATTTAATTTGATTGAAGAACTATTTTCTTAAAGAATTACTAAACAATAACGCTATTTAAACTGTTTTCCAGTGCTTTTCAAACCTATATATATATATATAAAGCGTGAACGCTTATTGCAAATCAATAAACTCAAACTATATCTAACACTATCTGAACCCTACCTTGTTTTGTAAAAAAAAGTTTGCAAAAAGGCCAAAGTAAAGCCTACTATGAGAAAATATGTTGTGTGTAGGCCATAAATTATTCGACTTCTTCGACTACAGCTCTTACTTATTTTATTAGAAGAGCGTCACACAAATATATATACTTTCAAATTAATTAACACCTACGAATTTTTGTATAAAATTTTCGCATCTTAAATTTATTTGTCTGTGATTAAGGCAGTTTGTCTTCGCGATGGTATAATTATTCATAGACTTGGCTTTATGAATCAAATCATGCATGTTTCGGTGTTTCTATCTGCTTTACAGTCAAATTTGTTGCGATGCTAGTGCCAAGCTATGGATGTTTCTTTTTTTTTTGTTCATGAAGTGTATATGAGTAAAATTCTATTCTATATATGCGGAAATATTTGCTTTTTTCAATTTAGTTATTTTGGCATTTTGTTGGCAACAAATTTTCATAAAATAACACACCGGAACATATATACGAATTGTTTTTAATTAACTCGATGGAACGAATCGATCAATGTATAACCTTCCGTTTGTTCGACAGGGTATGAAATACACAATAAAGTTGCTATCTCATATTTCAAAATTCGTTTTAGTTGCAATATGAAGACTTCGTATTTTGTTAAAATAAACAAAAATTTTAAAACCGTTATGTAGGACAATTAAAAACCTTTATGTAGGACAAATACTTTACATTTTGCTCAATTAGGTGGGAGTTTTTGAAAAAAAAATAATTTTCATTTCAACTTAAATCATGTGAAGGCACGCAAAAATGAAATTTCTTAGTCGTGTTAGTATACGTCATTCTTCAATTTTTGACAGTTTACAGGTACTCCGATCAGACAATGAAAAATGTGAATGACAGGGTTTCGGTGTTAAGTCAGCTTACATCCATCATATCCCGTTAAGCACTAAATAAATGGAAGTATGTGGTCTGGAGCGACGAAACGAAAATCAACCACCTTCGCCAAGTCGATGGAAAAATATAAAAGAAAATGGGTAGAGTAGGATGCGTGATATGTGTCAACTGTGGTTAAGAATGGTGTTCGCAAATTATGATCAAAAATGTGCGGAGAATCCAACAAAACCATTCTTAGAAGCAAGTTCATAATAATTTCAGAGTTATCGGTTTCGGAAAACAATAAAAATAGTTGTCGACAGAATATTTATACAGATTTGAGACATCAATAGTAAATTTGCCTAGCAATATGGCTAACAAGCAATAAACTTATACGCAAGGGCGCATTCCGTACCAAATATATGAATATATTGCCGAGACTTCGGCTTTTTATTTGAATCACAGATTTGACTAATAATATAAAGTCTATATTTATTATAATAAATAAAGTTTTTAGTACTAAAACTTCGAAATGGTCTGTGGCTCTGCAGCGAAACTACAATTAAACGTGGGTGTGGTAAACTTATTTGACCATCCTGAACGAAATTGGGTGAAACTGAAGATTTAAATCCCGTATTTACACAGACTTTATAAACATAAACCTCCATTTATAGAAAAGAGACGTGTTTATTTGGAAGGGATGAACTCGAAAACACCTAAATTAAAAAAATTATATATATTTGTTCTATAATCAAATAGGTGTATGCTATATAAGAGAAAAACCAACTTTGTCTGTCATATATCAGTAACAAATTGATGCAATTTTGGGCCTTATATGAAGGGGTTTGGTTGCATGTTTCCATATACGATAAACCCCACATTCATCAGAAGTCACAACTATTTGAAGAATATAGATGATTCTGGTATATGTGTAAAAAGCACAGGAAAAAATAAGATTGTACGGTGCTCGCCCTCATATAAGATATTAACCAAATTCGTTATAAGTTAACAACAATTTCGCATTTGAGAATTATTTTTCATGCATGAAACGAAGGAGACTGGGAGATATAAATAATGAAATCCATTAAAAAAATAATTATATAATGTATATGAATAACTTTAGTAGTTATATAAAATTTTTGGGTAAAATGAGACCCTCTGAAAAAATGGTCAGTGCCAAACCGAACACCACCCCTCATATAAAAGAGCAAAAAATCTTCATATGTCAGCAATAATCGCTATTATAGAATTTGCTGAGGATGACGATATATTGGTTGGCTATTGCCATGAAATTTTTTAAGCAGTTTGGGACATGAAACCTGTGGCTGTAATGTTCCAAAATTGATTAATTTTGAACAAAAAAAAAAATCATCGCTTGAGCATCGGTCAGGTGATGTTTAAACTGGTGACGAAACATTGGTATATGACGTCTAAACCAAAGCGCAATCATTCTTGGCAGAAGAAGTAAGGGTGGAAAAACACGCAAAGATTGGTGAAATGTGAAGGATTTAATCTCTGCTTTTTTTTTTGATTGATCGTGAGTTACTGTCAGAAGGTTATTATGAGGAATATCACCTTGCAAATGTGCGTCATTGGCGTGAAGCAATACTAAAATGCATTTTTATTTGCTACAAACAACACCATAATCATGACTCAGTCACAGTATCCACGCAACTTGGTACCCTACTGCTTTTTCGTGCTCCCACAACTGAAAAGACCCATAGGAGGACAGCGTTTTGCCACTATTGAGGCAATTAATACAGCGTCACTGGAAGAGTTCATGGCTATACCAAAAAAAACAAGTAAGGAAATTTCAGTCGGGCGTAACCGACTGTAAGAGGCCCTGTACCAGTTCAGGTCGCCTAACAAACACATTAAATGTTTCCCGAGCATATGACCAAACACATGACCACTTCTCACTGCGCGAATATGAATGAAAAGAAAAGGGGGGTCGTTCAAATTCAATTGCTTATAAACTCGTCATTTATTATCCGATTTTGATGAACTTTTTTGATTTGGGCTAAGAATGACGTTAACTTTATACTGGTGTACTCTATTTTTTTTGTGCCGAAGAAATTTTTACCCTAAGGGGTGATTTTATGCGGAAGGGGGGGGGGGGAGGGGCAAGATTTTAAAATAAACTTGTGAAATTCCGGAGCAGTCCTAGTCGAATGCAAAAAACACGAAGTCTCTATCTATTACCGTTTCCGAGATCCTTTCGTTCACACAGACGGACGGACGGACGGACGGACGGACGGACGGACAGACAGACGGACATGGCTATATCGACTCCTCTATCACTCCTGACCATAATGGGGGTAACTTTGGGGGGTCTCCGACAATTAGTTCTTCCTGTTACATACATTTGCACAAAACCAATAGGCTCTTGTACCTTCGGTACAGGGCCTAAAAACCACACATCAGAAGCGTAATTGTATTATATCTGAGGGGGATTTCCTTAAAGCGGATAAATAGATATTGATGAACAAAAAACTTTTTGAGAAAAATTGAGTCACAATTTTTCTAACAAATCTCGTAAATATTACAAAATTATACAAGGTGGACTTCCTGTTATTAATCGTTTGAGACCTGCAACTTATACAGCATCCACAAATCACTTAATTTGAAGGCTTTATATTTTATCTATAAGATCTTATTTTTCATACAGACAGCCACACAGATGGACATATTTATATTGATTTGATTTTTTATGTAATTTATTAGGAAAATGTATACTTTACGGTGTCTGTCAGATACGAATATTTGCGCAAACTTAATATACCCTTTTCTCTATAAGTACAGTTTAAAAAACTGCATTTAATTCTAGCTTTACCGAGCAATGAGCAAGTGTAAAAAATATTTAAGTTTAGGTACCTCCCAAAGCTATTCTCTGTGTTTTTTTTTTCTAATTTGTTTGGTTTTTTTAATTGTTTCACATTTAATAAACACAAACTAATTAATGTTCACAGTACAGCTTGTAATTTTCGCACACGTTTCGTATGCCTATGGCGAAGATTTCAAGTGTGAAGATCGCCGGTAATATAATCACTCACAACCGACCAACAAAATACGCTGGCGATGAGAACGTCGACTGTGATTTTGAGATCATCTATGTAAGATTCACGTAACGAGCGTCGACGTTGTGTTTATTGTTATCGAGTTTATCACGAATCTCAGCAACAAATTTAAATAAACGACTGTTCTTCAATTAAGCGCATGCGAATGGCTGATAAATACTACACACACTAAAGAATCTCGAAGAGAGACACAGACCAGACCGAAAGAATGAACTTGGATCATATGAGACTATGTTTTTTCTTATTTTCTTATTTTGGAGATCTTTTCGAAGTTTTGTCTAAAAATAGTATATGAGTTCGAGATAATTATGTGTCTCAGCCGAACAAACGAATGATGAACGAGCATAAGAAATTAAGATACACGAAATTTTGTTTAACCGGCGTTGAGCGAGGCGGCGGCGGCGGCGGCGCTTTTCATTCATTTATCAACTTTTAGTTTTATGTTGTACCTTTACAGTTAGTAGCAGCTATCATAGCTATCATCGGCATTTACAGTTAGCCGGAAGTAGAATTATCTTGCAATGACGTCGCAGACAACGGTCTCATTATTGTAAACGACGACGGCAACGCCATTTTGGAAAGAAGCAAAAAGGCTTTTTGTTGTACTCATTTTTTTTATTGAGTTGCACTGAAATACATAGCAAAAATTTCGCATATCATTTCGGTTCTAATTGTATTTGCGCGTTTCTGCACTTTTCTTTGAAAGGCATTTGTTGTTGCCCGAATTCAATTATAATTTGTATCAATTGCGCTTTTGTGTGGTGTACTCATTGGTGTTGCTGCTCGCTTATACTCGTATCTTATTTAGTAGCCTATGATGCTAATAAACATAAGACTACACAACATAGGCGAGAACGAGATAGCGCAACGTTAGAAATGCAAAATATACATTTACATATTTGGATTATCTGTCTGTATTAGACGTCATTTATTATTGCATTCTCAACTCATTTGCGTAGTTTTTTTCTACATATTTTTAATTTTTTTTTTTTTTTGCATCTGAAAGATGTGCAGCAGATGTGTCTACTGCTGTCCTTGAACCTGAGCGGCAAATATGTTTATTCTTTTGGACTTGGGTTCGCATTTCTATAGCATTCTAAATTTTTCTCGTTTTTAATAGAATAGAATGGAATTCTGTGCAAGCTATGCAACGCTTTCTTACGCTCTTTCTTATGCAGTTCTATAAAGTTCTATAGTTGCTAAATTATACAAATTAAAGGATAATGCATCATAGCTAATAAAAGCCGAATAGAATAATTCAATTGTTGTTTGTTGTTGTTGCTCTAACGCGCGCTTACTACGCTTGATTGATCTGGAAATAGTTATGTATGAAGAATTTTTAGTTTGGATGGTTTTGTCGGTGTACGTTTCTATAAATGTTGTTGAGTCAAGCAGGCGAATCATGTCATACATTTCTTCAGTCCTTCTTCACTCTTCTTGAATCATCTATCAATGATTCAGGTCGGCAATTATGACCATAAAAGGTACGAGCCTTTATGTTGTGGTTTTTGACCGAGCAAGTGCGCTCATTACAGGTTCGAGCATGCTCTTCAATGTGATTATGGATCGATGGCGAATTATGGGCATATTGGTTGTTCAATCTCTATTTTATTCTTCACTTTAACTGCGTATGTGTCAAGCGAATATCAAAATCGAAAGACCGACGGACCGTCATAGTCATATCGACTTGAATTTAGAAGTTGATTAATTGATTGATACTTTAAGGGATCTACTATAGCTCCTTCGGAGTATTATATACAAAGGTTTAAATTTAGTATAACCTCCAGGGTAGTCTATAAAAAAACTCTGTCGACTCATCTTATATTTCCATTCACTCTATTACGCTTATTTTCAAAATCTACAGAAGTTAAAGAGATAAAGAAAATTGTAACTTTTATCATATTGTATTGAAAATAGTTTAAAATATATTTTGCATTGTATGGACTTGCTCTCAATACAAATAAGCACGTCTCTCCCGGTGGACGTTTAAAATAAATGAGTCCCTACACATACCAATTCAAAATTCCTGGAATTACAATACTCTGTCACAGAGCACAAGTTTATATGCACAGACCGATCTAAATCAAACTCAGTTATCCTCACAGCTTGCAAATACGAAAAGCACCAACCTGGAAAATTCGCAAAAAAATTTCTTTGTCGTTTATGCGAGAGATGACCATTTTTAGCGATTTCCGGGAGCACGTTCAAACGAAATCGTACGATTTTAATGAAATCGCAAAAGTAAGTGAAAATGGGAGCATGACTGTATGTAAAGTTTTGTCAATTTTTGAGTTGCTAAAACTTGTAATAAGGGGATGTCTAAAAAAATGTATACTATTATAAGATTCTTCGGATTTCTTGAAGATTAACGGATTAGTGTGGGGTGCGATAAATAGATATTATTTGCATCAATATTTCAGCATAAAAAACCCTTCGTGTGACAATATTTCTGAAAAGATTTTTTGCATTGTTTGCAACCATTGATAAAGCATGGATCTTAACTGGAGACCAACACTCGAAACAGTGCATATCTGATACAGCCTTACTTCATCGAACCAGAAGTAAGGTTTGTCAGGCAACAAGTGCTATTAGTCATTATTATTAGGAGAGATATAGGAGATATTATTAGGAGATATAGTTATCAACGCATAGTATTCAACGTATGTTGAATCCTTGTACCGAAATGACAAATTAAAATGAAAGATGTTTATACTTTAGGTTGATACTGTTTTCTATTTCCAAATCAGAAAAAATGGTTCAGTTGTAAAAGAGCCCAAACGACGGATCATTGCTATAACATTTTCAGAACTTCAAGAAGCCGAAATGTTTAGGGAACATGGAAGAATTATATAATCTATCGATCGTATTAAACTAAAATGAATTATATCAAAAAATAATATGAATTTTCCAAAATTAGAGTTTAAGGGATTATTATTATTATAGTATTATTTTATTTACACTATATTTGCTGGAACCAGATATATAGACTTTTTCTTTGTACGACTCTATTTCACTATATTTTTTTTTTCAATATTATATTTTTCCTATCAGTACTTGCACTAGTTTCCAGACGTCTGCCGAGAGTTTTAACCAAATGTCTTTGTATTATTGCGTTTAGAACAAAATGGAATGATCGTCTCATAGTTTTGTCTCATAGTTACTAGATGCCACAAATATCCAAAAGATTTAGAAAAACCATCAACATTGTGTATTATTTTAAGCAAGCGATTATATATTAATTCTATAAATTAATTCTATAAAAATGTCCCACATGTATCCAGATAGGAAAATATCTCCATACACATTTAAGGTTGAAATCGGTCTAGGGTTTCTCGAAGTCGAAGTCTTTCTTGTTTTATTTCGTACTAGTAGTTAAGATACTACAGTTCGTCCACTTTTTTCATATAGAAACACGGAGAGAGCTGATGTATGAAAGGCAGATCAAAAGAGAATAGATCCTTCTGATTCATTAAGAGTTTATTAGAATTTTGACTACAATGGACCCAATTTTTTAGAAAAAAATCCATTGTGCACTGCTCCTCTCAAAAACCATTGATATATAATAAAACAAATCCAGGGAATATGATGTGTTTAAGAGGGTTTAATAGGGTGGTAAAAATTTTCAGCGAGTGGTTTTTCACTTTTATCTACTATTTAATTAAATTTTTGGTCGCAATACATTAGGACACTTTTATTGGTATTTTTGGTAGATTCTAAATATTATTCTGGTATTTGCTTCTTCCAATTGCTTATTTTGAAGCGGTTTGCTGTTTTTGATTTAATATATTTTTTTCCATTATTTGAACAAAATATTAGCATTCTGCGCTTCTTCTCTATATAAACTAGTAGTGTGCCATATTTCATACTCCTCCGACGGCGCAATTTTCATAAAAAGGGGTACAAAGTTTTTACTTCACGTATTAATATATAGATTATGCAGAATTTCGGCTATTATTAACTATTCATATCAACATGCCCATGACTAATTTTAGGCAGAACACTCATATAACCACCCGCTTTTGGTTATTATACGAAAAATTTAGTTTTTGTCGGTTTCTTTCAAATGGATTTAAACTCATATTTAGCGTGTCAGTTTTAAGGAAAGTCCCCTACAAATCTACCACTTTTTTTTATTTTTGTGAGAAAATTTATTTTTTTAATTACATCCAATGTAAAATTGGTTATGGTGGTTCCTTATGGGTAAAAGTTTCGCTAATAACAAATTAAGGAAACCAATTAAGAATAAATAATTTTTTTAACTTTTTCGTTCAAAGTGTTATATGTATAAATTGAAGGAAGGGTCTTTTCCAATTTAGGAGAATCCTTGTACACAGCTACCATTATCATTTAGGATATACGGTTTTATTTAGGTTATATATCTAACTTAATAAAAATTTAAATTTATATTATTAGGGAAGTATTGAAAAGGAATGTATATTTCGATAAAGTTAAAGATGATTAAGACAGCGCCAAGAATATGACTTTGTAACAATATTCGTCTGGTTAGCTGTTTCTTTTCGTTTAAATTTTGATGTTGTGTATGATATCTGACACTTTCTGAACCTGCCTTAAGAAACCAATTCTCGCGATACATAACAGCTGCTGGCTGGGTAAAACCTAAAGCAACATTTTTATTAGTTCTTCTTACTAGGGTTTTTGTTGGATTCTACTTGAATTTATTAAGAAAGTATAAAAGTAATCCTATTTTTGACAGATTTCCAGGAAATTTTGTTTCAGTTTAGTAAATAATTTTTAGGCCCTGTACCGAAGGTACAAGAGCCTATTGGGTTTGTGCAAATGTATGTAACAGGTAGAAATAATGGTCGGAGACCCCCCCAAAGTTACCACCATTATGGTCAGGAATGAAAGAGGAGTCGATATAGCCATGTCCGTCTGTCCGTCCGTCCGTATGTCCGTCTGTATGAACGAAAGGATCTCGGAAACGGTAATAGATAGAGACTTCGTGTTTTTTGCATTCGACTAGGATTGCTCCGGAATTTCACAAGTTTATTTTGAAATTTTGCCCCTCCCCCCTTCCCCATAAAATCACCCCTTAGGGTGAAAATTTCTTCGGCACAAAAAAAATTGAGTGTACCAATATAGAGATAACGTCTCTCTAAGCACAAATCCAAAAAGTTCATCAAAATCGGATAATAAATGGCGATATTATAAGCAATTGAATTGGAACTACCCCCCTTTTCTTTTCATTCATATTCGCGCAGTGAGAAGTGGTCATGTGTTTGGTCATAAGCTCGGGAAACATTTAATATGTTTGTTAGGCGACCTGAACTGGTACAGGGCCTCTTACAGTCGGTTACGCCCGACTGTATTTCCTTACTTGTTTTTTTTTAATTTGTCATGGAATTTTAGTGTGAAGTACATATTGAAGCTTTTAGGCTATTTTTGATTTATTACAATATTTCTTTTATAATGAAAAAATCAAAAAAAAAAAAAAAAAATATATCTAAAACACACTTTATGCTTCATAAAAAATATTATTCAAAAAGTAAAAATATTTTCCAAGTCAAGAAACTAAAACATGTCGCTTATTTCTCTAACTTAATATCTAGTTGCACTATATACTTGTATGAATGTCATTTAGTAAGATTTTTGCAGCACTCAAACAGGATAATGCTGTAAAAAATTTGCAAGTGATAAAGTCCTTAGGCTTATATTTATTATTGCTTTTTTGCGTTTTTTATTTTTTTTTATTTTGCACTGACCGATCCGACAGAACTGCGAAAAAAATAATCCAATGTCTAAATATGACCGAAGTCTTCGACTGATCCGAATGTTGTGTGCGACTAAATGAGTTTTTATCATAGACACCGTAAGATCATCAACGTTACACACATCATCTTTGTATTTTAACTTTATAACAATCTACATTCGAGTATGTACGAGTATGTATTTATTATGTATTATTGTATATTATTACTATATAAATATGTATATAAAGAATATACGAGAACATATGTATGAGTACTGCATGAGCATTTTTTAAGAATGATTTATTTGTTCCTTTTGCTAAAGATACATTCTAAGCTTCAGTTATGCGAGATCAGCTGCTTAATTTTGTTGTCGTTTGAAACGCATTTTTATTCTTTCAACGTTCATCTCTGAGATATTTTGCATTTTAGCTAAACTCGCGTGCAAGCATTTGCTGTGCTTTGAAGAATTTATGAGCGTGAAGCGAGAATTTCTATTTAAATATTTTGAAATTCCTTTTGGATTACGCGTGTTTATTTTCTTCATTTATTTTCATATTTTCAAAGGCTTATAAATTGGAATTGTAACATTTTTCAATGACTTTTAGAAAGCATCAGCGCCCTTCTTTTTATTAGCTTCTTAGCTACGTATGTCCGTCTGTCTGTCTTTATGTTTATACAGAAAGTAGTTACTCCGTAGGCATCCAATGTTGTTAAGGGTAGCAATTATAGAAACCTAAAGGTCAATATTAATATCAATAATCAATATTAATAGTGCGACGATGGTAAAATATTCAACATTAGAACATTTGAACCATCTTGTTGTCCAAGGCCTGAACTACCACTTTCTGCATAAAAAACTCTTTGAACATCTCATGATACTTACTTAAATGGGCTTCTACCGTCTCTCGGTGATGACCGCATTTATAAATGGCGGCCAGCTTCTATAATCTTGTGCGCGCTGGCGCCAGTTGTTATGAATGCCATTTACGGAGAGACCTCTTCATACCAACACGTGTCCTCCTCTATTGCGTCATCTACCAATAAAGTTTGGGCCCCTATGTAAACCATGCTTGCTGAAGCTCTTTCATCAATTCGAATGAGATAAATAGCTTATAAAGCTCGCGGTTCTTATGGGACATGAACTCTTCGCCGACTCTAATAGGACCAAAAATCCTGTGAAGAATCTTTCTCTCAAAGAATTCCAACGCAGTTTCATCTGACTCAATCACTGCCCATGCCTCTGCGCCATACAGTAGGGCCGGTAGTATCAGCGTCTTATAGATATTGTTTTTCGTCTTCCGAGAGAGGGCTTTACTTCGAATTTGCTTAGCCCAAAATAGTATTTATTTGAAAACGTGATTCTTTGCCTAATCTACATGCTGAAGTTGTTGATGCTGCATATTTCGGATTCAAAATTCTAAAACATTGAGCAGGTTAGAAAAATTACTCCTCCATAATCTCAGTAATTCCTGAGCATCTGTTACCAGATTTCTATTTTCGTTCTTACAAAAAGTTACTTCGGGTTTAAAACATTCGGTCAGACGAGCTTCATATGTATCACGTAACTTCTCAATACCCTCAAACTCTTACCTTTTTTGCTTCTTTTTCTTGCGGTTCTCGATATAGCTCTCTAACAGCTCGCGTTGCTCCCGACTGCAGTGTTCGCTAATAGGAGGCGTCCAGGCGTGAACCTGGAGATGAGGCTACGTACATCTCATGATAGCTATCTGAATAAACCGTTTCAGTATTTTTTTTTTTATAGAAATAAGATCGAATGATATCGCTGTCCCATAATCCGCACCAATCCGTGATGATGGTGCCCATTAACCGAAAACAATTGTGTGGATCCGGCGTAATGGTGGAGGCAATGCATTATTAGCATCCTTAGCGTTAGTTTTGCTTAATAGAACACTTTTTATATGAATAGGATTTTCACATGTTTTATTTACTTCTGACTTCATACAAATCCATGATATATTTTAAAATTTTTTTAGAACAACTTTTTATACCCTGGAGGGCCAAGATATAATAAGTTTGTGAAAGTATATAAAGTATGTATACCTCATTTTTCTCAAGTCAATATATTTATGTAGGTCCTTCGTATGTATGAACACTGAAATCTTCAAGATTTGGACTTTTAGATTTCTTTAATGGAAGTTTAGAAAAAAAAGTTAAATGACACTTCCACAAAACGGTCAAACTGCTACGGATAAATAAATGGTGAAAAGAAAGTTTGTTCGAACTGAAAGAATAACAAAAATAGTAACTTTTTGGTCAAACTAATTGAGGACGATACTTGTAATATACTTCTTTTTCTGCAATCGGACTACGTTCAAAAATCATTGACTGATGTAAAACATCACCATCAAGCCAAATAACGTTACTAGATCGAATCGGTTTTTTTGCGTGTAGAGTCTAGATGTTTTCTGTATGATGTTCATAAAAATCCTCCCATGTTTCACAATGGTTTTTGCTTTATCACTAAAAGTCAAATTGAGTTGAGCGATTTCGCTATCTAAGTCGAAAGTACATCGTTGCATTCAACCTTTTAATTACATTTTTTGATAGTAGCTCAAATAGCGGACGTATGATGAAATTCAGCCCTCGTTTTGTCGTACACACCTAATTTTATTTATAGATACATATATAAAAGAAATTAACTTTATGTACTTACCTTTGTGCGGCTATGTATGTAGTCGTTGCTCATCACTTTTAATTGTTTACGCTAATTCAATAATCTTGTCTGTGCATATATACTATGCTGATTCTTAATGTTTGTTTCAAAATTTCGCTGCTGTCAATGATTGATCGAAAATTGTGATGTATCACATTCAAATAAAATCTTTTGTTATCTTTTTTTTACGTTTATTGTATGAACAAATGAGCTTACGTCGGCATACTCTTCACTGCTACTGTGAATAGAAGAATACTATTATTTTTTCACTGAGTTTGTAATGAATTAAAAAAAAAAAAAAGACATCGGAAGAGTTCACTTGTACTATAAACACCCACATGATTTTAAAGATTAGCTCGACGTATCTATATAGCCAAGTCCAGCTGTGACAAATGCAAAATAATATGTCCATCTTAAACAGGGTATGAAGATACAGAACGGTAGTACTACGCGCGTAGGTTAGAAGGTGCACTTCTTTTACTTACCCATCGACCTCTTTTCGACTTTTGTATGGATTTTTTTTTTATTTCTATATATTTAATAAATTGGTTATAACAAACCTCTTTTGAAACTTATATTAAATTTTGCTCTATGTTGCTTGAACAATAAATTTCTAATCTCAACAGAATATCTTGATCCACTAGACCCAATAGTATAAAGCATCGAAGGCCAGCATAGAATTCTCATCACACACTTTATGATTTTTGTAAGTTAAACTTTCATAAGAACTATTCAAAATGAATGTCTATGTCGGTCTGTAAGCTTCCCGATCTCTTATGCTATGCTGTGAAGCGTATTAAAGCTTCGGTTTAACCGAAGTTATTACCTTTAAATATACTGTTTTGATTTACTTATTAATTTAGTTGCTGCTCGATAGTTTTTATTGTTATTGTTACTGATTTTTAATAATGGTTGTTATATGTTTTTTCTGTGTCTGGAGCCATTTATTGTCACCAATTTTTAGCTGTTCCCACGCACTTGATATGTATTGTTGTTTTTTATTTATATTTTTTCGCTTATACCCTTCATATATTGTGCGAAATGACAATGCCAATTTGTCAGAATCGTTTTACCCCTTCACCATAATGAGAAATGCTTCAAATATCTCATAATATGCAAATTATCGCATTTTAAACCATTAATAATTTTTTATACTCTGTTCCCATAGAGTAAAATGGAATAGTATCCGTACACGCATCGATATCTTAGACAATTGAAGATAGCATCTTGAAGAGTGTTTATTTAGTCTCCTATTTCCACTTCAGATAACTAATATTCAATCAACTCCTCTGTAAAGGGGATGTTTCCTTAAAAATTTCCACTATATTTCTTAGTTTTTATATGAAAAAATTATGGATCTATTTTAAACTAACTACAACAAATTTAGAGTATCATACTACAATTCTAATAAAATATGTCATAAAGATCCATATCGATCCACTAGAAGGGATAGTCTCCATACAAATTTGTCCTCCTTTCTGGGTTTTTGTATGAAAAATATTTTGTATGAAATGAAATGACAGATTTTGCTAAACACGCCTATTTCTTCTTTTGTAAAAGGTACCTTAAGGTCTGTAGAAATCTCGGTATTTAACACACACCAAGAAGCGTTGGTAATAGTTCTAAACGTTTTGGTCGCTGAATACTGAAGAGTTTCAATGTTTCAATTAGTATTTATACCCCAAAGTTGTATAGCGTAAGTCCCAATGAGCTTTAGTAATGCCTAGTACATCTTTGTCATTGTAGACTGAATTGGTCTTATCTTCCAAGGACCCACTACATTTTTTATCTTTATATTTACCTGCATTACTTTCGCTGTAGCTTCCAAAGAAGTCGGAGGTCATGGTGAATTCCAATATTGAAATACCAAATCGCTTTGGCATATTTTAATAAAATTCAACCTAATAGGCATACAGTTTCCTCTTAGTTAAGATGTAGAATATGACCCAAAATACTTCATTGTGGAACACTTGCGTTTAATGGAAGATGTAAAGATACTTTGTCGTACTGCTGAACGTGTTAGAATACTTAAATTGAACTCCATTAATAAAAAAAAGGTGAATGAAGGCCTTTTTATATTTTGCATAATATACCAGGGTGCCTTACCCTGCCAAATACATGCTGCATATCCAGTAACACTGCAGTGCAGTATTTTTATGCACTGTTACAGGTAGAAATAATGGTCGGAGATCCCAAAGTTATCGCCATTATGCTCAGGAATGGTAGAGGAGTCGATATAGCCATGTACGTCTGTCCGTCCGTATGAACGAAAGGATCTTGGAAACGGAAATAGATAGAGACTTCGTTCTATTTGCATTCGACTAGGACTTCGCCGGAATTTAAAAAGTTTATTTAAAAATGTTAACCCTTCCCCATAAAATTCGCGTCAAAGGTCAAAATTTCTTCGGCACAAAAAAGTATGAGATAACGTCTCAGCCAAAATACCAAAACTTCATCAAAATCGGATAATAATTGACAATTTCATAAGCAATTGAATTTGAACATCCTTCGTCCTCCCTTTTCTGTGCATACATAAAAAAATGTTTTATAAGGCACCTATTCGTGAAGTGAGAAGTGGGAGGAGCAAAATACTTTTCGTCAGAACCTTTATTGTTTTTAATTTCCTACCTTCTTGTTTTCCACTGCTTGGTCATAAGCTCGGAAAACATTTGTGTTTGTTAGGCGACCTGTAATGTTACAGGGCCTCTTAAAGTCGGTTATGTAGATACATTATTTCTGATTCAACTTCCGCAATTGAGAATGGTCGAGTTGGCAAGCCCATTTGACAGGATGATTGTAGAAATTTATATAAAGGTTATATTGGGGGTCATACTAAGTTAGTGCAAATGTATATAACAGGCCGAAGGTGGCGTGACAGATCCCACAAAGTATATACATTCTTGATCATTTTGGAGAGATTTTGGAGACCATAAGAGATTGAGCCCTCAATATTGCAAATTTAGATTCTCTTATTCGATCTTGAGATTACTTTAAACCAACCAACAAAGGGTGTGGCGTTGGCACTTACCATGCAAACTTTATTGATGTTGTTCATTCAAATTTGTTCAACCAAATTAGCGTTGCCTTATGTTAATTCTTATCTAATATTTCATTTGAGTCCAGATCGAACCACTAAACTGCGTAACCCTCGTACAAATCTTTCGAGCCTTTCTGAGTTTTTGTATGAAATTTTTCTATTGTTGTTGCTTATTCAGCTAGAAATCAAATTTGGTGTATCTGACATTTTCTTAAGAAAATGTGGCATTTAAGCCAAGATCGAACCACTTGAACAGGTAGCTGTAATACAATTCGTTAGGATCATAGTCTTAGTCGAGCTCATTCGACCACAGCTTTATTTCTTCTTCCACTTCACTTTTTGGAATACTGCATGTAAAATCATGTTTAATTACTTGATGGGTTTTGTTATCGTCTGATTTGCACCAGATTTCATTAATGTCTTTAACCAAAACATTTCTTTAGGATTCAGGAGCTTTTCAAAGGCTACGTCCATAGTTGTTTGAAAACAGATAAAGGTTCCACAAGAATTCCGGAATAGATTTATTTCTTAAATCAAGCAGGCTCTTTTTAAGATCATTAGCTGCTATATTATACAATCTTTTAGCTGTTGGGTTTCTACTTTAATGCTATTATATTGAAGATTCCTTTAACTCTGACTTGGTGCATCGGCTATATTCACGCACCAGATGCACCAAATCAGAATTAAAAGTATCATCAAAAGAATGGCAACTGGTTTATCTGCGTTTACAAAATGGCTGCATGTGGGATCTTGCCACTAAGGATGTATGTGCCATAGTCCATCTTGGTTTCCGCTTTGTTTTTTTATATACATAAATATTTCGAAGTAAAGAAATATTTTTATTTGATTTTTTAAGTCTTTGTCGTATTCCGTACAATATACCTGTACTCCTTACCGCTATGCAGGGTATAACATGGTCGAGATCTTGACTGCAGGTCTTCGGTACTTTTTTCTCTCCAACTGACGCGCGTATCAAAGTTTTTTGTTTGTCTTTTGTATAATTTATTTTCTATTTTGATTGAATATTTAATAATATTTAATCGGAATGCAAATTTCTGTGTATTTTTTCAGGGGAAACTACATTGTTATTGATAATTGGAATTGGCAAACAAAATTGCGAACTAAAAAAACAAACAATCAATTTAAGCTTCTTAGAAAATTTAAAAAACAAAAAAAAAAACCTGTATATGTTTTTTTGTGGGAACATTTCTAAATAAGTAAAAGTGTTATGAACGTGGCCGACTACGGTGTACTTTGCATCATAATGTGGAGTATATATTAAAGAACATCATATAAGGAAAGGGTATTGTTTTTATTTATTAAGTTAATTAATTTTCATGATGTATTTTTTAATACCAAAACACAACAATTTATTTGACTGCCTGAATCACTTATATTGTATTCCTAAAATGTTTTACTGGATGGATGAAGTCTTGTTCCTCTTTTAATTGAAAAGTAAAAATAAAAGAGCTTAAAATAAATTAAATTATATGGTTCATTTGGCACGTCTTTATAAATCTTGCAAAGAACAATGTAGGAAATTCATGTTCCCATGAATCTTTGAAATCGATGCTGAAATCAAAATATATAGAAAACGTAGCACTGTCTTAATTAGCGTCTTCCTGCTTCAATACCCAAGATTTTCGTTTGGAATACTTATTCTGTTGCCGAATATCCCTGATGGTTTATTGTATCTTTTCAACATGATCCTCTTCAGAATATAGGTCCAGAAGAAGTATATTTTACAAACTCATTGTGGTTTTCATTAAGCTAAACAAAATGTTTTTCATACAAAAACAAATGGGAGCTGTCCAAATGTAGTCTGACTTGAACCATTATGGAATGTTTTATTAGGCAGAATAAGTGGTAGGGATACGGGATTGGCACGTGAATTGAATACTAGATAATTGAAGAAGGAATAAAAAAATGTTCAATATCCAAACTTTATAAAAAAATATCCAAAATATCCAAAGCCAAGTTTTCGTACAGAATAAAGACAGGCGAGCATGTCTATAACTACTCAACATTTGATGCTGAGCAAAAGTTCGTATATAATCTTTATGAGATCTGCCTCGGCTCTTCTGTCTGTTACATAAGTTTGCACAAACTTAATATACCCTTTTTAACCAATTCGTGCAGCGTATAAAAATTCCATTACAAGTTTTTATAAGCCGTGAATTTCGGTTTTTTGTTTGTTTGTCAAATATTTACAAGTCGTCTGCAACATCGGCAATATCTTTTGGATGTTATGACTTCTTGCGAGTAATAAACAGCAAAATCGAATTAACTGAAATCCAAAACCGGTTGCCATTTCTTAAATGTTTGTGTAATTTTTTGCATAAAAGGCTTAACTTTGGCTGCTGTTTATAACTTGGTAAAATATTTTTGAAACATTATCCACAATTGGAATTATTTAGGCCTGTGGAGCAATTATAGAAGGTCAGACAAAGCTAAATTAATAATTTTTAAATTTAACATAATTTATTGTATGTTCCATTCGATTGGCTTACAAACCGATTGAGCGTTCGTGTTAGACTTTCAAGAAGATGCTTTCTTTTATTTTAAACTCATCTTACAAGCACATTTTATTATGTGTATAGTCTTTGGCAATGTGAACACTCTCAAATTTTCTATTAGTACTATGAGTGGATACTACTTTTTAGAAGTTTGAATTATTCGTTTTTGTTTATATTTAGTAGAGAGTTGGAGTAACCAGAATTCTTCGATTGCTCCACGCTGTGTATAATTCTTACACTTTGCTTTACACTCTGCTCCAGGCAAAAATATATATGTATGTAGTATATTAATTTCAACAATTATTTGATCGCACGATCTATACTTCCAATTCACATTACCGCAAAATGAGATTACAAGGTTTTGAAATTTTCGGCGCGGTTCTAATGAGGAACAGACCAACCAACGCATTTGCCACCTACCTAGCCTAACGTTTGAAGCATATTGCTTTGGTGACTAAAGAGGAAGTGTGTGAAACAGAATTCTCGTTAGTTTCTCCGTTGCGAATTGATCTCTCCTGAAGTGCTACTCAAAACCTTAAAATAAATCATCAGGCTATGACTACATATGCAATGGAGCGCTAAAGACTTTGCTTAAATGTGCACTTCATTTTATCGTCTTTAAATTTGACAAGGGTGCAACACTTTCCCTAATGAAATCTGAGTCTTACTGTGGTATGATCAGCGTGGTGTCTTCCATGTCGATGGTATGGGACAGAGCGTTTGTCGCCCATATTTATGGTTTTGTGGAATCTCATAGTATCATCCTAGACCACCAGTTTGGGTTCCATGCAGAACATTGCAGACTGGACTATAAACCAAAATTTAGGTATCGTTACCGGCTCCCCTACTATTTATTGCTGCATTCTTACCTGGATGAACATTACGCCGTCCAAAATACTACTTGCCGATGATATAAGCGTATTTATGAATTAACCTCAAGCGGTAATTTACCCCGACGGTGCGTCTATACTTGGGGCACCTTCTGGACAGAAAAATGATTCTCAGAGACCAAATTACTGCGGTTGCCCCAATATTGAATTAAGGTATCCAAATTTGTGGTATCGCTGCAAGGTCCAATCCTAAATGATTCCATATGTTGCAGAATAAAGCATTGCGCCCAATGACTGGATGTAAGTGGTTCTTGTACAATAACATAATTTGGTTACAGTCGAAGAGCGAATTTCTTCGTTCTCCAGCATGTATGGTAGTGATCGCCTGCTAGTTCACGTTAACATAACACATATTCGGCTTAGCCACTGAAGTTCCTATAAGGAGGTTAAAACTTAGCTTGACACACCACTTGTCTTACCTCCGTCACCTTTTATGGGTATAATATGTATCTTGGCTGATTAATAAATGTCGATATCCAGAAGAGAGTACTTGCCACTGACAATCAATACCGATTGGAATCAAAATTGGAATATTTAAACACTAGCGGGCCCGGCTTGCATTACTTCTCACCCTCCTTGTCTTCCTTTTGTAAAGGAGTGGCATCGTCTAGCATAAACTTTTTTAAGTCTTATTTAAAATATTTGATTTATCATGGTATGCTACTATTTTTAGTTGACCCCGCTTGCTCTAATATGCATCCTTTTCTGTTTCTCTTTTATAAGACCACAATACAACATGTATCTAGTGGCTAAAGATTCTTCTGATAATTGCTTTTAGCTTCAATCGCCGTATCACTCTCACATAATCATCACGTTCTCTACCCAGGGCGCTCAACCTCCCGTGACTCATTCCTTAGATAACCGGATATCACAATCTCCCACCATCACACAGAAAAACGTATCGCATTAAACTCCTATTAAATATTTTAAACTTCTGAGAATTTTTTTATTGCCATATAAATTTAAAAAAATTCTGGATCTCGATCTGCGCTACATATCGGACAAAACATATATCTATACTCTTCACGGTCGTGTGAATTCATTTATATATAGATGATTTTTATTTTATACTAGATGTATCATAGAACCGCCTGAGACCTTATTGTCACCTTCAGAATAAGGAAAAAAAACTTCATGACTGCTCGAGCAGTGTGTTCTTGCGTCATCCTAGTGTCGTTTCAATCCCCTCATCCAATCCTCATGTTCCGCATAAAAGAGTATCACGATCTCTTCTGGATTTTTGGAGCCTCATATGCGAAACTTTTCTTGTTGAGATGGGAATTAGCGTTATTTGAAAATATTCCTCAAGTTGCAACTTGGAATTTAAGATCCAGAGTTCGATAATTTGCATGCATTGTACTTTCGTGTATCGTTCGATAACTTAGGTTATAGTGTCACGGGAATTGAAATTGCATATTTTATTCGGTCATGTATCTAAATGAAAAACTTTTTTGTTCAATTATACCCGTTATGACCGAAGTCCATAGCTGAAAGCAGTAAATCGTTATTGGTTTTTTCAATCAATTGAGTTGATTGGTTTTATTTGGAATTATTTTGTTCTATGTGGTACTTCAAAAATAATTTGCTGACAATACGCAACCCGAGATATTAAAGTACCTATTGATTAAATGGGTATTTCTATATTATTTATTAGAGGAATATGAGCAATATACCTATTTTTTGTGGTGCGGATTAGTAAAAAGTCGAAGAAATAATTTTTAACGTTTTTTTTTTTTTTTTAATTAAAGGTGGGATACTAATTGGTATATAGGATAAAGGTTTTTAGTAGCATCTTTAATTTGTTTTGGTAATGGTATAATTTGGTTTACTTTCTACGGTATGGACACATGCAAATATATTACAGTATCTCTTCTGGTACTTTGATGATGCCGTCTTTTTCCCTTTTCTCTATATATGTATTTCTTTATTTCAATGTTGTACAAAATATTTTATACTTTAAAGCAGAAGTCCAAAACATTGAAAAATTTACAGAGGTTCGATTCAGAGGTTAGCGAGACTAACCTGATTTTTCTTTAAATTTCACAACGATTGGTCCAACAGTTTAGAATATAGGACCAATCAGCCCTTTAAATAATATTAATATTTATACTCTGCACTAAAGATAATTGTGTTTTTTTGTTTTTTTTTTTGAAATATCAGAGTGTATGTATTAGCGAAAGAGAAATCCGAGACGCCATAAAGTATGTCACTAAATTTCCGAGCAACATGCTAGAGACGAGTTGATCTAAGAATGTCCGTCCATGTGTGCATTAGTACTAGGAACACGCAGTAGAAAACTTGGAACGCTCCAAACCACAGCATTGTTTTTTACTTTAATGGTTCGGTTACTGGTTCAAAACTACTTTTTCCCAGCAGAACTGCTTCGGTTTACGGTTCTGCGTAAACACTCAAAAAGTGGCGTGTTTCGGTTTGAACTGGTTTGGTTGAAAACCGTATTGCAGCGCTACTGTACGTCATAAAAATTTCGTCCACAGTGACCTAAAAATAAAAGTAATAAATTACGCAAAACGGAGTTTATTAGCAATGAACAACAGTCTGCTGTAGAGGTTGAAGCCTGCAGCAGTTTCTATTGAGCTAAGAAACAATAATGAGACACCGAAATTTGAATAATAAATTAACATCTCATTGTCATTGCGAGTGACACCCACTCGTTTATTGGAAAGTGTCAATCTCCTCCAAATAAATGCTGCACATTTCACACATTGTTTCTTTTTTTTCTTTTGTCTGATTTTTCTGATAATTAATTTGTGCTTTTCATGCAATAATTTGTTGCATTTTTGCATTTAAGTCATTTGTTTGTACTTAATTACTGTGAGTACATACAGTTATGTGATAGCGACTATATTTATCATTCCAATAATTCGACGAACCGGCATTAGCGCGCTCCTAACAATTTATACATAATATTTAATTGGGATGATGCGCTAGTGAACTTTTTTTCTCAATTTTATTACCTGTTGCTGCTGCGTTTTGTAATTTGTTTGCATTGTGTTTAGGTTTTAAGCGGAAATTCGAATATAGTCGAATGTAGATTGTACTATTGTATCTAAATTAAAAGCGGAATTTGTAGTTGAGTGATCTGACAAAATGATACCCTTTAATATATTTTGAACAATTTCTATAAATTTAGAATATGAACTAATTTGTGATGAAGTTTTACGACGCTTTTTCGCTTGTCATTTCCTTCTGATCATAAAATAACTGAAATTTCTTATTTGAAGAATCCTCACTTGCCATATCATATCTTTCTCGACATTTTTAACACGGTCAGAAAAGATGATTCGAGCGATATAGTTTGAAACGAAGTCATTATTTTGCTGTAAATGTTAAAAAAAACCTTCGAGGACTGTCTAAAATCCAGTAATTAGAGTGCTATAACGAGTACAAAGCGTGCCGCGTTGTAGTTGATGCTTTGGCTCGTCCTAAGAAAAGTCTATATTAAAAACCTCGTGTGAACATCATGGGAATAACGTTTGGCCTTGTGATCTCGTTCAGATCAAAGTAGTACATTTTTATTACGAGTTCAAAAAATTATCATCTTGTACGAGGGTTGCTACATATACTTTTAGCCTAACCATAAAAAAACGGCAATTTATGAGAAAATATTCACAATTAAGATCGATACACTTTTGCATTCGCCCGAACCATTTTGTGAAGCAGTTTTGCCACTCCAAAAGAGATACCTCCAAAACGCCTTCAACAGCTTCTTCGGGAGTTGAAAGCCGCGCAGTTTATTTTTGATGTAAGGGAACAGGAAGAATTTATTTGTTGCCAAGTCAGGGCTGTACGCCAGATGACCCAACAATTCGATGTTTTGAGCGTCCAAAAACTCATTTGTTACGGCCGAAGTGTGCGAGCTCGTATTATTGTGATGAAGTATGATACGTCTTCGTCGGTTGGTTTTCCTTAGTTCATCGAACACTTCAGGCAAACAAATGGTTGTATACCATTCAGAATTGACCGTCCTTCTTTCCACAAGCGGTACGGTCGCAACATGTCCGGATTTCGAGAAGAAACATGCGATCAATTGCTTCGATGTGCTGCGCGAGTAACTTTTGTTGGATTTTGCTCATCTTGAAAGACCCAGACGGTCGAGCGAATTGATTGGAGTGAAGAAGCAGAAAAAATAAATATTCTCGTTTTTAATTTATAAACAAATTTTTTTTTAATTTTTGTTCAGCACATAAGTATATATTCTGGCACTATCTACTGAATTCCTTCGCCTGAATGCCACATTCAGAAAAGCGCACCAGCTGATGTAGTCTTGTGCGCGCTGGCGCCACTGGTTTTGAATGACTAGTAGAGATCACACCATACCTGGTCATTCCAACGCGTGCCCGGTCGACCTCTACTTTGGTGGTCACCAATAAATTTGGGTCCCCTATGTAAACCATGCGTGCTGGAGCTCTCTCATCCATTCGAATGAGATGACCAGTAGTGAATTCAATCGGGGTCATAGTTCGCTCAGCGATTTATAAGATCATCACACATGGATATATGCCTATGAGCTGGAAACAAAATACTAATGGACCGTGTAGATGTTCCAAGACGAGTCAAATTCAACAAATTTCACTTTTCCGCTTAAGCAACGTAGTCCGGTCAATTGAGAATGCCAGTGTCTTCGGGGAAATCCGCAATCCCTCCATCAGCTCTCACACAAGAGAGTTTTTGCGCACTCAGGGCTGTACGGCGCCCAAATTTATCACCCAATGATAAATTTTTATTCCCAAATATCAAAAATAAACTGTGCGGTGAACGTTTTCCTACGCCGGAAGACGCTGAAGTATATTTTAAAATCAAAGCCATTTTCATTTCAAAATGCTTATTATTCCCGAAATATAAATAGTGCCCTTCGTATTACCTGTTACATAGCTTTTATCCTACCGGTAAAAACTATAAAAGAGATTTTTGTTCTCACAAGAGCCTAAGTGAAGTCTTTCTAACCTGACCTATCGATTTCTACAAATATTCGAACGATTAATTTAATGAACATTACTATAAATTAGATCTCTAGTTTAAAAATCTCTAAAGATAATTTAGAATATAGCCTATGTGGCTTAACCTCCTTCTATTTCTGGCCTGATAGTTGCACAGAAGGTGCCGAACGATCTACTGTCTGCGCAGTTTTAGCAGCTTCTGCATTGATCTATTTGATTAACTCCTATGATGATACCAAGCCTGACTACCAGGTAGTGTCATAAATTGGAGAGCTATTGGTTTTCCTTTAATTAGCATCATCCATATTAACAGAGGCATCCAAACATAGTACTTATTAGGGAAGATCTGGGTTGTGATACTTTTTTCTCGTGAGTTCGTTTGTTATATAGTTTCCCTCTATTCCACGTGTCCAAGCAATACACAAGAGGTGTGTTCATCTTATTATCAGTTCATGTTTATTTATTGTATTATTTGTAAGTAGTCTTGTGCTGTAAGCGTTACTTCTGACTTCTTTAAGTATAGAACTACGGTGTTTTTTTCCAAACATGCGCGATCTCAGCATTGCGTCCTGACTAGCTGCACACTTGATTTACGTTTTTTGAATGGTGGAATGCTGCTTCTCCATTTCTGTTGCGTATAAATCTCGTCTGACTTGATTCTTCAACAATGAACCGTCTGCGAAAACTGCTTATGGAATCAGTCACCCTATATTGTTTTTATAGCATTCTGATCAGACTTTTTATTATTCATTCAAAAAATTACATAAATCAGTGTGTTGGGGTAGATCTCTAATGTAGTTTGGGGTCGTATGCTCTTTATAGCGGTTACAAAGGGTATTTCCTTTCATACAACAACTAGTGGAGAAAGAAGAAAATTGTATTAAGTTCTACTTTGTAAAGACATGATTCTGCTTAGTAATCTGATAGCGGATCAAATGACGAGTCTTCCAAACTTTTATACAAACAATAAAGATCTCTTTCTATCTGTATTTGAGTAGCGTAATTAATTGTAAACGCTTTGGAAATAATGTGAACGGAATATTGAATATATCTTAATATAAGAATACACTTTATCAGGAGCTATTCAACTCTAAACTAAATCTACAATTCCCATTTTTTTGCAGTTACTGTTCCCGTTGCACTTTTCCGAGATGTTAACCAAAGTCGATGTAGAGGCGAATGTTGAAGGCGGTGGTCCATCCGGTCAAGCGGGTGCCATACGTTGGGGTATTGCAATGAGTCTGCGCAGTTTCGTTGATCAAGAGATGATTGAGTCAATGCGATTGGGTAAGTTACTGCAAAGTATTCTAGTATATGCGGTACACATTTATTTGCGCTAATTATCACATAATTATGATAGATATTGTAATTCATATACTGCGTTCTTCCACTTACAGCCGGTTTGCTTACACGTGACTATCGCCGACGTGAGCGCAAGAAGTTCGGACAGGAAGGCGCACGCCGCAAGTACACGTGGAAGAAGCGTTAAGCCAAGTCTCAGATACAAATGTTATGTTGAAATTGTACCAAAACACAAATTTTTGTTAAATGTTTTTGCATTTTCAATAATAAAAAAGTAATAAAAATAAAAAACAGAATATTTAAAGCTAAAACTACATTTGCTTAAGAGGTTGTAATCCCAATATAGACATGCCCTGATGCAGTGCACGTTTTGCTGCTTTAAATAGCAAAAGACGTTGCGCTTGCTTTTCTGGCGAGGATTCAAGTTTGACTGGAAGACGTTTTAAGGAGCGACTGGTTGAATTACTGTGGAAAATAGCAAATGTAGTTAAAATTTAAAAATTTGAAGTATATTATATAACTTACCATAGATTAAATAAATAGTTGACTAGCACACAGGGTTCGAGTTGTTGCTGTGCGTTCCAAATAGACTGTTCAAAGCGTGCAATTTCATAGAGCAAATCTTGCGCATCTGGTTCGCCGAGCAGCTGCCAGTTCGGTTCTACTTTACTTAGATCTATATGCTCAAAATTCTCCAGTAGACTGTGCAGGCGGCAGTGTGTATATTGCAGTTTAATGCCTGTGTCTCCATTTACCTGCAGCGCTTGAAGCCAGTTGAAATTGTAATCACGTTGACGACGTTGCTTTAAATCGTTGATAATGACGGCACTAATGCCGAGCACATCGCAGACGCGTTCATCGTCAAGTGTGGTATTGTTTTTGGTGGCTAAAATTGTGCAGAAGTAAAAATTTTAGTTCAAGCTAAAATTGTTTAGTTTAGTCAAACTTACTTGTGCTGTTCTTGCGTTTTTCACGCATTATATTTTGTGCCTCATCGAGCACATCGCGCAAAAAGACGGCATTACCCTGTCGTGTGCTCATGCCATGTATACGCCCGAATTTAACATGTTCCAGCTTTGAAGCGGGCAGCTGCTCACTTAAAGCACTTGCAGTTGTAAATAATGCCTTAAAATGATCTGTTTGCCCATTGTCCACAACGTAGAGCATGCGTGTAAAATTGAAGCGTTTGTAGCGCTCGAGCAGCGCAGCAATATCGCGCGCCAAATACAGCGTTGAACCGTCGCTTTTGATTACAGGCACACGTCGTTCGCCCACCTGTACAACGCTGCGTCCATCCTGCTCTTGAAGCAGTAGACCAGCTGCACGCAGTTGCTCCATAGCACTGCTTATTTCACTTTGTGAATATTGCGATTCCCATTCATAGCTATCAAAGTGTACACCAAGACGTGCGTAGACGCGGCTAAGCTCATCGACTGTATACTGTCGATATTGTTGCCACTGCTGCGTCATAGCTGCATCTTCGCCAGTTTCCAGTTGCGTAAAGGTCTCACGTGCGCGCGCCGCAAATGTCGGATCAGCTTCAGCTGCTTTATTGGCTTGCACATAGGCGCGATAAAGTGTTTCTATTGGTTGGGCACGCATTTCAGCATCACTAATGCCGGCCAATTGCACGCCTAGCGCAAGGAGTCCAAACTGTGTACCCCAGTCGCCAAGATAGTTTAGTCTCACCGTACGATAGCCAATGTATTGATGCAGATTGGCCAGTACATTGCCGATTATGGTGGAGCGCAAATGTCCCACATGGAATGGTTTGGCTATATTCGGTGAACTAAAATCCAAGACTACGCATTCATTTCGGTGCTCTACAGGCGGACTCGATTTTTCAGTTTCCGGTTTTAGTAAATGCTTTGTAAAGTTTTCCGCCTGCAGCTGAAAGTCAATCTGCGCAGACTGTTTATTATCTCCATGTCGGAGCTGCACACGCTCGATATAGTCGCCATGCTCCAGCGTTTTTAAAGCGTTTAGTAGGCTTTTCTGTTGTTCAATATTGCCGTGCGGCAGTGTCCATTGAAATGCCGGTCTTCCTGTTGCTGCTAGCTGTTTCTTTGTTGGCACTTCCAGTTCATAATACACAATATTTGCATGTACAAACTGTTGTAACTTTAACAATAAAATAATATTTTGGTTAATTCGGTTTATCAATTCAATTTATCCAATTTTTTTGCTTACCTTTTCACAAATTATGCGCTTTATGCGGCCGGTCATAGCGAACAGCTGTTTTTGTTTTTATGTAATGCAAAGCTCATTGCTGCGAAATTCAAGAAGTGTTTAAAAGCGCCAAACGTTGAGTCATTTAGAGTTTTTCACCGTGAATAAGAAATCGTTATTTGTTTGAAATTCAAAATTTAGTTATGCTCTGCTGAAGCTATGAGTTATTGAATGCACACGATTTGTTTTTTATGTTTAATTTGCGTAGTACATAATTTAAGTAATGCAAAAGACAAATTTGTAGACTTTTATTTAGTAATTGCTCTTAGTTTGACACGTTTTCTATATCATAATCAGACGAAGTTACTTTATATTTTAGTTTATATTTGAATGGCCTTCAACTGACGTTCGGTCATGGCCGCGAAAGCTTCTTTAAGACTATTACGCCTTATACATGCTCGAGAAAAACTATATTTGTTCCTCGACGGTAGTCAAATTTTAGTCTTTCTGTAATGTTGAATTTCGGACGTACCACTCACAGCCATCACAGCGCATCACAAAGCCATTAAGGTGTATTGCCTAAGAAATTAGCCTTTTTAATGTGAAGCATACATTTGTGCACTTCTCACTGTTTAGCTTTATGTTCCATCTTTTTGTCCAGCATTCAAAGACATGCAGGTATTCTTGGAGTCCGTATGCTCCATCAAATTCGCACTTAGAAGCGTGGAAAATACTTATGTCATCGGAAAATGACGCAATAAGCATTTTGGACGGCGTTATACCTATGGACTCTACATCTGGGAAAGGAAGGTCCGTTGTGTACACAGAATAAAGGATAGGTCCTAGGACGTTACCCTGTGGTACCCCAGCTAGTACTGGATGAGTGTATGATATCGCACTTTGACGGAAAATTGTTTCCCCTCTAAGTACGAAAGCAGCATTAGATAAAAAGGAGCGGGAAAATTTTTTTTGATTTTCGCCAGTAGATCCTTGTTATAAAATGGAGTGCTTGCGTTGGTAATGCCTTAAGGGTTGTTTTGCATATGCCATCGTGGCCAAGAGCTTTATTCCTGTTGCCGCTCTGGATAGTTCTGCTCACTTCAGACAACGTGAAAGGTTTTATGGGAAGATCCATTTATAGCGGTTTTACTAAGCAGCTTTCTGTTTTAATCTCTGCTCGTTTCTCCTGAAGCGTTTCTTTAAGCTTTAGAGCAGTCCTTTGCCACTCGGTTTTATCGCGCGGATGCTGCGTTCGCATAAAAACCTTTCGCAATTGTCTCTTTATCCTTAACAGAGCTCGTAGTTCTGAGGTTAAAGTGCAAGCGCCACTAAGGGGGCGACATGAACCGTATGATGTGATTGAGTTCGCTTCAGCCGCAGCGTTTTGGATCTTGCGTGAGAGTAACTCCAAAGCAGAATCGATATCCTGGCTGGAATTGACCTCCATATTGAGATAAATGGAGTTTGTAAGGTTTCTTTGAAAGATGGCGACGTCTGTGTACCTATTAATCGGTCTAACAACTGGAGGGATTAGCACGGCAGCTAAGTCTAGCGTAATGTTTAACGGCAAGTGGTCTGAGTTTAGATCTAGACGTTCCTTCCATAGCCCATGTTTGGCGTTACTACCCGATATGGTTTGTCCTCTTTAAGTTGGTAGCTGTGAAACTCAACTTTGAACTCATCGAATTTACGTACAATGGTCCTGTATGTATTGGCGTACTTTGCATATAAGCAAACAACGTTCCCCTGTGTCGATCTGATTTTATTATTTGTAGGATCTACTAGTGCCAGCATATCAATCATGACTTGAAGACTTACAATATCCGATAGCACAATTGGGGGTGGTTTTGGGGATGATTTTTGAGTATCGGAGGTCTGATTAGCTTCAGCATTATCATGCACGCTATAAGCTAAACCAGCAGCAACTGCTGCACTAGAAGTAGACGACTTATCTGCAGTTATGAGTGATTCTAAGGAACTAGTGCTTGCCAAAACTTAAAATCGGACTTCTCCGGAATTTTACAAGTTTATTTTAAAATTTTGCCTCTCGCCCCTTCCCCATAAAATTACCACCAATGCTAAAAATTTCTTCTGCACAGAAAAAAGTATTAAGTATGCCTCTAAGCCAAAAAGTTCATCAAAATCGGATAATAAATGACGATTTTATAAGCAATTGAATTTGAATGACCTATGATACTTCCGTCCTCGCTTTTCTTTTCATACACGATTTTTTAAGCAATTGATTTTGAATGACCTATGATACTTCCGTCCTCCCTTTTCTTTTCATACACAAATAAATGTTTTATAACGCACTTATTCGTGCAGTAAGAAGTGGGTATAAGTGGGCATTTAATGTGTGTTTTAGGCGACCTATACAGGTACAGGGCCTCTTACAGTCGGTTATGCCCGACTTCAATTTTCTTACTTGTTTTTGTATTGAGAAGCTAATCGACGAAACGAAAACAGGTGGATATTACTCATCGTAATTGGATTGATCAGATGACGAAAAAAAACCCCCGCATTCCACGAAATATCCTGTGATCGCTCTTATATGTATCTATATGCTCTGCCACAAATGTGGTTAATCTATAAAAAGAGATGTTTTGTAACTGTAAGGCTCGAGAAATGGTTCCGATGTATGGTGTTTTCGCTCGTACACTTTAAGGCTTGAATTTATTTTTTATTAGGTTATGCAAAATGCCAAAATCATTATATCAGCTCAGGAAAAAAAAATATCAAATGCATAATTTCCACTTATATATATCCTGATTCCATTAACAAAACTAATATTAATTACTAAATTTTATTGTCTTTGCAAACATCCAAAAAGTGAGTCTTATTAAGATTTCGATTCAATTTTCCATTGGCGCTGCGCTTCAGCTCATCCACAATGAGTGCGCCCGCATGGAGATGCTTATATTTTGCAGTTACATTTTTCGCCACATAATTGACGACATCTTGCGCAACTAGCTTCGCACCATCCTTTTTCACAACAACCGCCGCCGCAGCATCGCCTTCGAATTCATTCCAGACACCAAATACACAAACGTCAGCAACTTCATTCATTTGCGCAATGACATCTTCAATTTCCATGGGATAATACATGATATTCATGTACTTCAACATTTCCTTCTTTCGACAGACCACATAGAGGTAGCCCAGTTTATCGAAATAGCCCATGTCGCCAGAGTGAAACCAACCATTCTCATCTTGCATATATTTAGTTTCCTCAGGATTATTATAGTAACCACTCCAGTTTTCACCGTGATAAACGTAAATCTCGCCTACCTCGTCTGGACCAAGCTGCGTACCGTCATCATTTATAATTTTTATTTTATAACTCGGGCATATGCAACCCGTTGCGTTTGGATTTTCGGTGCATATATTATAAGCAAGTATAGAACCCATTTCAGAGAAACCATAAATGGATATAACACGACCATGTCGTAGTTGTTGCTGCAGCTTTTCAAGCGTTTGTACCAGACATCTTCCGCCACCATAGATAATGTTGCGCACGCTGTCCAGTTTGTCGGCGGTCAATTTCTTACAATTCACAAGCATGGCAAGAAGCGATGGAGTCAGTGCTACCCACGTGACTCCATACTTTGCGATTAATTCCACAATTTTAGCTGCATCGAAAGGTTGATCGTAAATAATGCGTGTAGTGCCATAAACTGCGGTTGTGGTAATCGCTAGAAGTCCAGTGAACCAGTCCAAAGTACTTAGGGAGAACTGCACGTCGGAAGAATTCAAATAGCTACAAATTATGGAACTCAAATTAGTTGCTTTAAATAAATTAGAATTGAGCGCATTAACAAACCGAAAATCCTGAAATACTTTCTTGCTGTTGTTGAAGGTAACCGCTTTTGGTGTACCGGTAGTACCCGAAGAGCAGAGTATAGCTAATGTTTGATCTGTGCCGTTTTCAAGTTTAGAGGGTCTAGAAATAATGAATTTTGTTAGTTTTCAAAACCTTTCTTTGAATTGTGTTTATATAAACCTGAAATGCGGGTCTATTGGCGTCTGTAAATTGAGTATATCCAAAATCGATGGCACTCCTTCAATATGATCCTTCATCGTATAAATTTGTGTATGCAATGAACTGGTGGCCTTTTTGATCTTCTCATAATCTTCGCCATCACAAAAAATAATCTTTGGCTTGGTTATGGCGAAAAGTTGATTCACAGTAGCTAAAAGAAATTAAAAGATAAAATTAAATAAAGAAAAACTAATGAAAATATTCTTAAATTCTGCGCTACTTACATTCCTCATAATTTATATTCAATGAGTGATACGCAGTGCCATTAAAAAAGCAGGCATAGGCCACTGCCGCTAAATAGGTTGTATTGCGCGCAACCAGACCCACAATATCATGTTGACCTATGCCAATCTTTTGCAGATAAGTTGCAACTTTTATGGCATTATCAAGCATTTCTTGCTTGGTCAATGTGGTATGTTCCGTAACTGAAATCTAAAAAAAAGCATAGTTATGAAAATTTATGTTCTGGTCTCTCGGTAAAAATTATTAACAATATTAACTTCCAATGATCGAATTAACTTTTTATCAGTTTATCACTCTTGTCTATTTGTCAGCTTGCTCCGTAAAAATCTTGTAACTTAATTTTAATAGATTTTTGATCTTCCAGGGCGCAGCTAATGCAAGCCTTAATATAGTATTGTCTATCGGATAGATCCTACATAAAATCTTGATCAGCATCTAAAGTCGAGTCGATGTACGTATGTCCGTCCATCGCTCGTAAGTGTCGACTAGTATTTAGATTTCTCCTATCTATAAAGATAAAGAAATTTGATTGCATGTCATGGCATTCATACCAATTGAATAGATTCTTCAAATTCAAAATTTTAAACCCAAGAGAGGCAGATATTTGTACTTGGGGGTTTTTTTGGGTCGCTGATGACGACTCTGATGTCAGTTTTTAACATTCAAAATGGCGGATCCAATAAAGTTTACCAAAAAAATGTATATTTGGATTTTTGAAATTAAGAAGATCTAATATGGTTGATTGAATTTTTTTAGATTGATTCGGTGGAATGTTGAAACACAAGGGTTTTTCAAGTCAAGGACTACGAATCTTATATTGGATCATAATATAATCACACTGACAATCTACGTTGTCTCATATGACTGTTATATATTTGAGTAAGCAAATTACATCTACTAATAATATAAGTAAAGAATATAGTGCCAAAATCAATCCAGCTAAAAGCTACGCTGCAATGGCAAAAACTTCAAAGCCAAACTCTGAAAGCTTTCCTCCACTTCCCTCTATTACGCACAGCAATCCTGCCACTACCTCCTCAAACACAATTCAACCAAGTAAACACATCCAATCAATAAACTTCCCTACAACATCCATTGATCCAATAGTGCCCCAAAATATCCTACCAAGCAATCAGCGTTCTCAGCTTAATGAAAACAATGACATTCAAGAGTTAGCTATTTTAAATGTGATTACACTTCTTGTGTCTAAGTTAGGCTCGCAGGCATGCAATTAGATAACCTACGAATTATAATCTGGAATGCTAACGGACTGTTTCAACACGTGTTGGAACTGAAACAATTTTTAATTGAAAATAACATTGACATTGCATTAATATCAGAAACACACCTCACAAATAAACATGTTTTAAAATTCACAGGATATACCATATACAGCACAAATCATCCGGACGGTTCAGGTCATGGGGGTACGGCAGTTATTATTAAAAATAAAATTAAATGTAGCTCTGTTGAAAATTATAACTATGAATATATTCAAGCTACCAATATTCATGTGTACGACCATATTGGTCCCTTGACAATTTCAGCTTTGTATAGTCCTCCTAAACATAAAATTACACTTTCACAGTATAATAATTACTTTAACTCTTTAGGACAAAGATTCATAGCTGCTGGCGACTTTAATGCAAAACATATCGCATGGGGTTCCCGCCTGACAAACAGTAAAGGAAAAATACTACTTGAATCAATTCTTTTTAATAACTGCAAACACCTTTCAACTGGCGAGCCGACTTACTGGCCAACAGATCGTCAAAAAATTCCAGATCTAATTGATTTTTGTGTCATTAAAAATATAAATATGAGACTTTTTTCTATTAAATCTCGTTTTGAATTGTCTTCAGACCATTCTCCAATTCAGCTCGATTATAGTACAACATCACAATCCTCCATTGAAAAAGGAAGATGGTACTTGGGCAAAAACAGAACTTGACAAGGCTTCGGTATTAGCTGGCTTTTATGAAGAAGTTTTTACTAACGACCCTCAAAACTGCGTTCTCGCACCTGAAATTTCAAGCAGTTCAGTCAGTAATATTTCAATTCGATATGTAACTGTCAAAGAGATAAAAAATATTATTGACAAAACAAAAGTAAAAAAATCACCCGGTTACGATATGATAACAGGACGACTGCTCAAAGAACTTCCTTTGAGTGCTCTATGCTACCTCCGAAATTTATTTAACGCTGTGATAAGACTAAAATATTTTCCTAAGACATGGAAAGTGGCCGAGATCATAGCATTACCGAAACCTGGCAAAGATGCTACTTGTCCAGCGTCTTATAGACCAATAAGTCTTTTGCCCATTTTGTCTAAAGTTTTTGAACGTTTATTTCAAAATAGGCTACAATCCATACTTGACAACAATTATATTATACCCGATCATCAATTCAGATTTAGAAAACGCCATTCAACTATTGAACAAATACATAGAGTTGTGAATAAAATTTCTACAGACTTTGAAATTAAGAAATACTGTGTAGGTATTTTTTTAGATGTTGAAAAGGCTTTTGACAAAGTATGGCATAAGGGACTCTTATATAAACTAAGATCCCTTCTCCCTTATGATTTTTATGTATTACTAAAAAGTTACATATCAGATAGGCACTTTTATGTAAAATTCAAAGATGCTATATCTTCAATAAGGCAGATAAAGGCAGGCATCCCTCAAGGGAGTGTACTAGGACCTCTTCTATATGTACTCTATACACATGATATACCTCAACCGGATGAACTATGTTCTATGATTGCAACTTTTGCAGATGATACAATCATATTTTATGCTCATAAAGATTTAACTATTGCTTCCGAAAATCTTCAAAGAATACTAGATACAACCATTACCTGGTTCAATAAGTGGGCAATTAAAATTAATGAAAATAAAACAACTCAAGTAATTTTTACAACTAGACGCGCTTTCTTGCCCATTCCTCTAAAAATAAATAATCTTGACATACCTATCGAAAAATCGGCAATGTATTTAGGAATTCACCTAGACAGTAAACTGACTTGGAAGCTACATATTAAGAAAAAACAAAATCAAATAAAAGAAAAGAAAAGTACCGACAAATGTACTGGCTTATGAAAAAAAACACTAAGCTATCGATGTACAACAAACTATTATTATATAAATGCGTAATAAAACCTATTTGGACATATGGTCTACAGATATGGGGTACATCAAAAGTATCAAATGTAAATATTATCCAACGGCAGCAATCAAAAATTCTTCGGCAGATATCAGGAGCAGACTGGTACATTACCAACGCAGACTTACACAGAGATCTTAAGACACCCAATATTAAAGAGGAAATAGTGGCAGTAAGCACAAAGCATCATCATCGAATTTTAGCTCACTCAAACATTGAGATAAACAACTTACCCATTGTGGAATTGACAACCAGACGGCGTCTTAAGAGGATCAGACCAGTAGATCTACTAAACTAATCATAAGTAGAAATAAATTATAAACATCACTCTCAAATGTAATGTAAGATGATTATGCTATATATCTAGCAGTGAACGTTACGGTATCTCATGAAGAGTGGGGCAGCCGTAAGTATTAGCTGCTTGGAGTGGATGCATATTATCATGTACAGTATATTTTTTTTTTAGTTGACAAATAATTTAAAGATATTGTTCTTTTGAAAATTAATTTTATTCCTTAATCACTATTATAAAATGTACTAAATGTTGTTTGACAGATGTATAATACATGGAAGAAAAAAAAAATATATATATTTGATATTTAAAATCTATGACATTCCAGGGAACCTCCACGTGTTTTCTGTCTTCCTAACGAAGAATGTCTGTACCTGTATATTTCAATCAGGATTTACGAAATACTCATGCTTCCTATGGGAATGGAATAGTAAAGACCGAAAAGCCAATACAAAAAGAAAGATTGGCCGAAAAGGTCAATCTTCAAATCCTGGATCTAAAAATATTTTAAATCCACCATTAGTTGCTTCTTCAAAGGCTTAATTCCACGCCTTCATCTTAAATAAAGTTTCATGAAGCAATGGGTGAAATCTTTAGATAAAAATGGTGCGTGTTTCTTGTATTTGGAAGAATAATATCCTAACATCACTGAAGCTAATTTAAAAGAAGGTGTTTTTGATGGTCCTCAGATACGCAAGCTGCTAAAGGACAAGAAAGTAAAATGAAAAGTAAGGAAAAAACTGTATGGCTAAGTTTCAAAGATGTAGTAGAAATTTTCCTATGAATACACATGCTGTTGAACGTCCGCAATTGGAATTTAAAGATAAGTCTCATAGATTTCGCGCGGAGAGGCTTAAAAAGTATGATGCTTCCAAACTTGTGTGCTGTGCGGTAAAGCGCTCAGGTGAAAAAGACGTATGTTCTTGTGCAAATCAAGCAAAGTAATAAAGACATCAGAAAAAGTTATCATCCAAAGAAAATCTCCTGAAGAATCTATGTTCTTTATTCTTCGTAATACTATTTCAAACAAGGTTTATTTACAAATGCGTTTGACTTCTAAAACTTCTGGAGCAGATATTTGGCGAATTTACAATGGTGTATGTTTCTATTTCTGATGATAAAGTTGACGTTTCATTACAGGCTTTATTTAATCACACAGCGGAAAAGTATTGTCCAGTAATAATCAAGTGTCACAAAGCATATAGCTCTTACGAATTGGGTATTCATCTTACGAACCAAGGCTATAATAATATTGATCTATTAGCCTTCGATTATTAAATAATAATGATCAAATACTTTAGAAAAATAAATTGTCTCATTCTCATTCAGTAGTCCAAAAAAATTGAAATTTTTTTAAGGAGACAAAGGAAATAATTTGGTCAGAAAAAAAAAACTTGGACGATTAAATAAGTATCCTAGAAGTACATACGATTGTATTGGGAAACATTCGAATTCGTATACATTACCAAATATGTATGCCGTTAATCGGTGGAAAAGTGCTTAATATCATTACTGAGACAAAATCAATAAATTCTTGCTCCATACTATTATTAAAACCCTTCGAAACTTGAATTTTGTTAGAACTTTTCATACCGGGATCCCATTAAAAAAGGTCAAAACACAATCTGCAGCAGATAAAGAACTAAGTGCAAAATAAAAAAGCAAGATTCAAGCACTGCTTTGAGAAAAAATTGCAAATTAAAGTAGACAAACCTGTTCCAGGAGGAACAGGTCACACGGCTAGAAGAGATATTAAAGACCCCGATTTGTTTGCCAAATATCTAGGCGCCAATCCCCAATTTCTTAGGAATTTTAATGATATTTAAATAACCTTAACTTCTGAGAAGTGTCTCAGTCAATGCATCACTTTGAATGGTATCCCTTGGTATCTAATTTCAGCTACTTAGCACAAAATTTTGATGCATGGAAGTGAAATGTTCCGGAATAGTGTTTTGCCTTTAGGAATGCTTGCTGAAGAGGTATCTGAGGTTAAAAAATAAACATTACAAACATGACAGATTTTATGAAAGTAGAAAATAAGCAGATCACCATGTCTTGCAGATATTTTATCATTCTTTAAACGGCTCGGATTCTCTGTTTTCAAGCTAAAATTCGAAATAAAGATCTTATAATTCTACACCACAAAAACTACTTGTAGATGTGCTACATTTATTGGAAGTCAAATTCGTAACTAGTAAGAGATTACGGGAAACGTCGATAGGTGAATATAAAAAGCTAAAAACCGTAAAGTAGTGACTTTGCTAGAAATCAAATATACTAAAATTTATTATCCTTAATACTCGATATACATTTTAAATTTAAAAATAAAATAAAAAAAATCGTCTTGTTCATTGAGTATAAATGATCTGAAGAATTAATAAGAGAATAAGAATAATAAGAGAATAATATTTGAAGGCTCTATCTGTTATACTCTCCAGCATCTTGCACTCGAACTGCCAGAGAGTCTGACGGTACGGGATGGGTACACTTTATAAAAATATACACAGCAACTCATAGATGAACGGACATTACGCTATCTCGAACAATTTATTTTTGATTTCCTTTACCCAAGACAATTCAAAATTTGGTCGTAGATATCTAAAATAGTTTAAAAATAATAAACAACTATATCTTTAGGGTTCTACGGATCTTCAAAGTTTTGAAAAATTTCAATGTTCATGGTTATACAAAAAAATCTTTACTTTTTGTTAAACTTTCGTGTGGTTTCGCTTCTACGATATTTTTCTGTTAAGTCGCTGTCGTGGCGCTGTTATGGCGGTGTTATGGTGCTGATACGCCTCTGTTAAGGCGAAGCAAAATGAATCAGTTACTGTTCAGCCGTTGTTGATGCTGTTATCATTCTGGTCTTTCACACACTAACGCAATGAAAAATATGACTGTATTGGTGCCAAACACTGGTCTTGTTCGTGTTTAAAACATAAGAAGGTTCATCAATGAAAGAACTTTTTGGTTGGATTAAAGAAATCAAAGAAAAATGATTATAAATAAGCGTTGTTGATAAGAAACAAACGAAACGAAAGCATAGACGAAATGAAGAGTCAATAAGGTTTCGTGTTTAACAGCCGATTCTGTTATCACTAGTTATTGATAAAAATAAAATCCACAAATCTGTATCTGAAGACTGGAGGCAATTTTCAAAAGATATTGGAAATATTTTTATAAAAAGCATTTACTTTGATGAACGAAAAGACAAGAGACAAGTTGTGGCACTGCAAAGGAAATTCTAAAGTCGATCACTACTTTAATAGAGGATTAAGGTTGGAATTTTGGATGTGACGGAACTTCAACTAACACCGGTTGGAAAGGTGACGTGATTCAATTGTCATTGAAAAAAATGATGAAAGAGACCACATTAGGGGGCTGGCATTGCAAAGAATAATCAAAGCTAGAGAAGCTAAATGTAGCACTAAACGCAGGATATTTAAACCACCAAAAATTATTTTGTCTGCTAGAGAAATTATTTTTCAAATGAGGACCTTCAAATCATGGCAAAAGAAAAGAGTTTGGAAATTCTTTAAACTTTATTAGAACTAAATTCCAATCTCTAGCGGAAATGGTTGTTTTTGGTTTTTCAGTAATCTCATATAGTATGAAGAGTATATTAATTTTGACATGAAGTTTGTTACACCAAAAAGAAATGATCAGCTCAACAAGACAAGTTGATGTAGCCATATCTGTCTGTCTGTTTGTGTCTAAATACCGAAAATAATCCGTCAGTTTTCAACATATCTTACTAATAATCGGTATGAAGACTCTTTGAGTTCGACATTAGTTCAACAAGCTTAGGTAGGTATGACAAGCTTACTTTAGAGGGACGAAGAGTTTTAATATTAAGCACTTTTTATTTGTGTGATCAGAACTTAAATCCCGGTATAAATTATGCTAATTGCAATCTCTAATACAAGAGTTCACTCGAAAATTTCTATCGATTTGCTAAACAATTGAAATTTCATTTTCAATTCGAAACATAAATACGTACATATTTCTATATTTATTTAATAATTATATATATGTACTTCTATGTCGGCACTTACTTGACATATATCTTTAGGATGACGTCGCAGCTCTTCGTAAATAATGGCGCCTATTGATAAATCTCTAGCGTAGTAGTGCTGTTCAGGTGGTCCACTCCAGATTTTAAGATCCGGATCGTAGGATATGGTGGAAATTAGTCCGGTAGATGACATCTGTGCTGTTTCACGTTTAGTGAGACACTAAACCGATTAGTTTCAACAAACTCGTTTCTAAACCTAAAAATATAAGCCTTTGTACCGACGAGATAATAAATATTTACGAGAACCTATCTTACATCTGTAAGTATTTGTTATCTTGAGTTAAAAACAAAACAAGTAAACAAGTTTGAAGCTGCTGTTCTGTAAATACTTAACATAACAATTTGACAGCCAAAAATGATCAAAATCCCTATTATTTATTTACTAGAGCTCTGCAAGAGTTCACTCAAAAATTGAGTGCAATACAATACCATCATAGAGTTGACTTAAATTGAATGAGTAAACGG
Source organism: Leucophenga maculata (assembly GCA_035044805.1). NCBI lineage: Eukaryota > Metazoa > Arthropoda > Insecta > Diptera > Drosophilidae > Leucophenga > Leucophenga maculata. Next base: position 3,016 of record JAWNNP010002894.1, on the reverse strand, counting down.
AACGAATGAATTGGAACATCTGCGTTCACTCGAGTGATTCGAATGTTCCAAGTGTTTAGATATTCCGTTTTAGTTTTTGATGGAAGCAGTTGCATGAAATATAACTGCCAACAATAGATACACATTCATGCAGAGCTCTATTACTTACCTCATCGCTTCGGGGCATCGTTGCATCGTTTAATTCGGATAATAATCGTGTAATCATGTAAGAAATCAAAAGAGTATTTAGCAAACATAAAGCAAAATTCTCGTACAGGAATTCCGCGAACAGCAATCGAAGAGCTTTGCTAGAATAGCGCAATAAATCCTTAAATTGATTTTTTCTTCTTTTAAGACTTTGAATTACACTTCCACGTTTATTCTGTAGATTTAAGCAGGCCCTACAATAGGGAGCATGGGGAAAACATCTTAGAATTGACCGTAGATTATAAAACTTAAAAATTTAAAAATATCAAAACAAATATTTTGAATTGAAACTATTTTTTTTTTAGTATTTATTAAAGGATTAAGGATGTTTCTATTGAATATTTTTCGAATATTCTTATATCATATTCCATCAGAAAAAACATCGAACGCAGAGCATCGAACTGCTGGAAAACTTTCGTGGCATCAAAGGGTTTAAAGAGGTCCTTTCCTACACTGCCAACGCTTTGTGTGTGTGATAGCATCATCATGCAAACACGAACAATTTTTTTCAGGATACCTAGTGCAGATAGAGCGTCGAAAAACGTCGATCGTATCGGCGTGTCGAAAGCGGATTTATAATCGTCAAATAGGTGGTGTGTGTATCTAACCTTAGGTCAGACACTTGACCTTTTGATAAAGTTTTCGAGCTTCATTTCTGTCACATAACATCACAACATCGCCTTTTTTGCCCCTTTTTCTGAAGCCTGAATTGGCATTTCTCCTGTGACAGTTTGCGTTATTCTCGACATTTTTCTCTGCAGTAGCATTGTGACACTCCTCGTCGTACCAAGAATTAGTCACAGGTTTTGTGTAACCAATTACCTACTTGGAAGCCTTATCCATGGAGCGGGTGATATGTTTCCAATGCTCACATGTATCTTGGGAAGACGGAGAGGTTTCCCGGAGCAGTCGGGATAGTATGTTTAAGACGGCGGTCTGTTGCGATTGCAGCTTGCCGACGTCTAGCTTTCGTTGTATATCGCGAGGTATGGCGTGCACCATGCTGAACCTAGTGCGTACCTTGGATGAGACATAGTGGTTCGACTCGTTGCGTGCCTTCCGTCAATCAAAACATGATGAATTTGGTTGCGTGTAATTTAATCTGAATTCATCAACCAGCTGAATATTTCCACCATCCCAATTAAGAGTGCGAAAATTGCTGGGGTTGTCATCATAGGTGTGTCTTATCCAAGACATCCTTTATTTGGTGGGTCCCAGCCCCAGCGCATGAACCCTTAATTAAGGAGGGTGTTTGACGCCTTCTTACAGTTTGCTCACCTCTGAACAGTTCATCAGTGTATAACGGACGTTTGTGAGCTGCTTGAGCCGTTTGCAAACGAATCATTCCGAACCATTCCGAATAGCAGTCAAGAACTTTCCTTACAACGTGAATCTTTACAAATAAAAAAAATCGATAGGCTTTGACAAAATTGATGGTTATACTGCAATTCTTAGTTCTACTCTTAATTCAATGGAAATGTGTAGAGGTGACAGAGATAACAAAGCCAAACAAGTCAGAGAGTTTTCTGTCGCCATACCGTCAGATTAGAATCTAGAAACATTATCCAGGTACTTGCAAAAATATTGCAACGAAGTATGTTATCGGTGTAGGACCAGTTTCCTATGTACCGGAACACCTGTTTGAGCTAAATGAAACATCAGTTTTTCTGAACATCCATCAAGGGCGAGCAAGTACATTCAATATTTACGTTAAAATTGATCCAAAAAAAAATGTATTGGTTTTTTGGGGAACAAATCTAAGATCAGTGTAGAAATAAAATGGGACTGTATATAAGTGTACTGAAGCCCATTTGGACTTATTTATGCTTTGCAACTTTGGGATATGGCAAGTAACTCAAGATACGAAAAACCGACAGCGCCGATATTTTTAGGACTCTAGTTGGCTGACAAATGATGTTCCAGAACGTAAAATTATTTCTTAAAATCGAAAATTAGTACAAAACAGTTCCTTATATAAGACAAATATTCGTCATATTTCAGCAACTATTTAGTCGATCAATAAAATATTTTTAGAGCGAAGTACTGTCTATCAGAAGAAATTTTCTGACCATACATCATGTGCAAGAATTAGCTCATTTATTTTTACACAAGCAATGAAAAGTGGTTCTCCCTAATTTTGGATATTTCTTCCAAGAAATAACTTAATAATCGAATATCACAAAACTTATAAACGTTATACAATTTTTCAATCGACTTTAAAAATATCGGCCTTTTCTTTCTTTCCGATTCTTCCAATATCTCTTACAAATGTACTAAACCACATCTTTCTGTCTTAAAAAGTTGTCTAGATCTGACGAATTATGTTATATTATGTTATATATTATGTTATATCTCCTGATTATGAGACAATATTTGGTTTAGCCGTTTCGGAGATAAGCCGGTTAAACAGCAGATAGGCAGACAAAAATTTTTAAAATGTGTAGATAGATAGATAGATAGATAGAGTTCTTTTATTCACAATTCTTACTTAATCAAAATTTTTGTCTTATATAGAACTTAAATTAATTGGCATGGCTACTTGCCGTCTGCCCAAGCATTAATTTTCTAACGCATACAATTTAATTCATTAATTTACTAATTTACTAACAATTATTTTTAACCCTACCCTCTACTACACCTGCCTGCCCCGGGTTAGCGAGATAGCAGATCGTTTGAGGACTGGATTAACTATTTTCCTAATTAACTTATCCCTAAAATAAAAAATAAAAAATTATGAATTATATTCATTTACTATAAATTTCCTATAATTAGTAGCTGTTTCTAAATACTTAACTAAGCTATACCAATTATCTTCAGGAAGGCCATTCAA